>JAOUQT010006034.1:0-23044 GCA_025769995.1 Xyliphius kryptos | reverse complement strand
TACAGCAACTAACAGCTGTTAGTTGCTGTATGGTAATAGTTTATGTTTTTAGATTTTTAGATTCTGAAGTGTCGTAGCAGCATTTATAAGATTAGACATTGTTGGACAAGGGGGCCTGGCTCACAATCTCCATTCCAGTTCATCCCAAATGATTGGGTGAGTTTTTTTCCACAAACTCACCCAAAAGGGCCTTCCCAAAACTGTTCCTAAACATTTGGAAGCAGACAATTGACCAAAATCCATGACTAGGTGCTTAATTTTAAACCCCTGTAGTAATGGTACTGCATGAAATGCCTGAGTTTGCTAATTAAGATGAATGTTGCTAGACTTCTATTTATATATGTAGTGTAATATGTGACATGCAAAAATGCATATATTGTGTTGAGTGAGGTTCATTGCGGCACCAATACATGAATTCTATTAACATTACATCAATTTAAAAAGCTGTGTTGGTCACTTATGGAATATAAAGTGGGCAGGAGGGTGCTTTTCATGCCATGTGATAATAAAGGAAACACATAGAGAATGTGTTATGTGTTGCAACTGTGGATAGTAAAAATATTCAGGGGAATTATGATAAAATTAAGGTAATAATGGAAGGGATGAACAACAACAGGTTATTCTAAAGTCTGGAGTGGTGCTCAATTGGGTGCACTAGGAAAGTACCTATGACCCCCTCCACCCTCTACAAGGTATAGAGGTAAAACTGATCTGATTTACCATCCAACTCACTCTAGGATGGCAGCTCTGCTCCATCCAACCCAACTGAGAATAGCTGTCAGAATAAAGCAGACAGTCAAAATGAGCCATTCAGCCAGAAAGCAGCTTTAAGCCACAAGAGAAAAACATCTGAATTTGAGCAGATTTCTTCTTTACTGAAGGACACATAAGTATTTAAATATATATATGTTCTACAGTTAAAATCTCTGTTAGAATCAAAGACCTGTTTTTTATCTATAATATATGGTGCTTGGCGTGTGTCATCTCTTATAGCAGTTGGCACGCGGTTAGTGTGGACAGGATGATGCAAAACGCTTAGCGTATAGCGATTGGGACGCATGCAGAGTGGAGGGGATGAGGGGAGTGCTTAGCATATAGCGATTTGCACACAGGTAGAGTGGAGGGTAAACTAACGTGAACATACTCCTGATGATAAGGAAGTGCATCGGTTAGCACAACCAACATGCCATGCCAAACAGTGGCCAGCAAAACCAGTCCCGTTGCCTTGCTGATAGATGTGCAGCTGAAACTTCTGAGCAAAAGCATCTGCACATCATTCATAGTGTAGCAGGCCTGGTTTTGCTTGCAAGTTTCTGCTGGACGCTGTGTGGCATGACGTGTTGGTCATGTGAGCAGATGAGATTCCTTATTGTTAGGAATTTGTGGGCAAGTGCGTTTTGGGCAAGTATGGTTGTCCTTTTCTGACCAATGCCGTGCTTGTATATGAGCTTGCAGTAAAGTTTGGGTGTTGCACTGTGCGGTATATCAGATGGGTTTGGAAGGAAGGTGGTAAAGAGCTGTGCTTGGAAATGAGTGCAGATTGTAGAGAGAGAAAGGCTGGAGTGCTTCTGCATCATGAGGACAGTGAGAGGCAGCAGCAGAAATTATATTATGTGTATATTAAAGGACACACTTCCTTTTTTATTTAGATTCTCTACTTTCAATTCAAATGTTGGCCTCATAGGAGAAACGAATAGTTTTTCTATTCCAATTAATTTTTGCTCACATTATAACCTTTTTAAACACATTGTCACACATCATACTTTTTCAATGACAGATCTCCACTCCATGACTCGTTACTTTAATGACATCGCCCAGGCAAAGCCAGGTGTTTTTTCCACAGTTAAATAATTGTTGAATTGATTAAAGAGGAGTAAGCGGAAGATAATAAAAGAAAAAGTGAATGAATAGTTTTGTTTAACAAACACAAAGTCATCAATTCAAGATTTATGAATACACAAGGGCATTGTGTTCCAATTATATTAATAATCTGCTCCCATTGATGATCAAAGCCACCAAAATGTACATACAGTACAGGCCAAAATTTTGGACACACCTTCTCATTCAATGCTTTTTCTCCACGATTACATTGTGGATTCTCTCTGACGGCATCAAAACTAACAACACACGAGGAGTTATGTACTTAACAACAAAAGGTGAAATAAGTGAAAACATGTTTTATATAGTGTCTTCAAAATAGCCACCCATTGCTGATTACTGCTTTGAACACGCTTGGCATTCTCTCCAACAGTGTGCAAGGCAGTAATCAGAGCAAAGGGTGGCTATTTTGAAGACACTAGAATATAAAACATGTTTTAGTATTTTACCTTTTAAGTACATAACTCCTCATGTGTTCATTCATAATTTTAATGCCTTCAGTGAGAATCTACAATGTAAAAAGTCATGAAAATACAGAAAACACATTAAATAAGGTGTGTCCAAACTTTTGGCCTGTACCATATGATGTCGTCACAGCAGAGCTGAAATCAAATACCAATTTGTGAATAAGGGCAAGGAGATGGTAATAGGCTTTACATGGGATTTCTCTATGCCATTAGAGGATTCCCCGGGTCCGCGCATCATTCACTACTCTGTTTAATTACAGCACCACATGGTCTTATTTGATAAACTCATACTAACAATTACCATGATCTAGAGTGACATTCATGCAGAGGTGGCAGAAGAACGGAAGTCCCATACTTAAGTAAAAGTACAAGGATATTATAAAATAATTACTTAAGTTAAAGTTGAAGCAGGATGACATTCTTTTTTACTAGTAGGGTTAGGTACTATACATGTACACCTACATGTACCACATAAAAACATGCAATAAACTACTTCCGTTTATTATTGTTCTTTTTACAAGAGTCCAATCCAACACAATGCGAATATCAGAAATATCCCTGACAAATTAATTAAATATTCTAATGTGCAAAACAATCACCTAATGAATTTTGAACTCGGGCAGCATGGTGGCTTAGTGTTTAGCACATTCGCTTCTTAATGCTGGAGATTCCCTGTTCGAATCTCAATTTGGGTGGTGTTTCTATGTTCTCCCCATGTCTGCGTGAGTTCCCTCCAGGTTCTCCGGTTTCCTGCCATATTCCAAAAACATGGGTACAAGGTAAATTGAATGCTCTAAATTGCCCCATATAGTGTGTTTGTGAGTTTGGCTGTGAGACTGAGTGTGCGCCCAGCGATGGATTGCCACCCAGTTTCCTGCGCCCGAGTTGTTCTCCCCTGGATGGGTATGGGGAACCCCACAGCGACCATCGCAGAGGAAAAAGCGGAAGCTGCTGGATGAATGGATGAACTCTTATTATAGTGCAGCTACATGTTAGGACTATAGATCATACAGTCTCTCAGTAAATCTCTCCATTCTTTGAGTTTTATATTACTCTTCCTGCATGCCGTGCCTAATAACGTGGTTTATTCACAATAATGCACGGCCTCTCATGCCTTACTTATTTCATAAGTTAAAACACCTGCAGATAAAACACCTTGTTGATTAGAGAATAAAGGTGGGACTAACTCACTGAATGAAACTGACTGAATGGTTCCAGGAACTCACTCACAGTACAAGCGAAGTGAACCTCGAACACATCCAAAACATTTTACTTCATAGATGAAGGAATCAGATTTTTGCCTAACTTTAAAATATATGCTACATAACTACTGGGAGAAGTAATCCTAAAATAGGGAGGTGCACATCTTTTTGTGTGTAATCTGTTTACTTTTCTTTTTTTTTTTTAATCTTTCTTTCATTTTTTTTTAAATGCAAAAGAATTAAAGTGATGAGGTGGAAAATATTCCATGTTCACTGCTACAGTAAAATGAGCGATATTTTTTTAGAATGTTCTTTTACAAAATAAATAAATAACTTTCTCTCACAAATCATAGGAACATTCACTATGAATCAGGGGAATAAATGGATTAGTGAGCGCTAGCTCCCACAGCTCGGTTATTACTGTCACATTTCCCATCACAGTCATCATTCATGTGAAACAAGATGGGTTCTGAGATATTCTTCATTTTCTGAACGGTACGGTTCTGTTGGGAGGACTCCATGGTGGGGGGGCATCATTTGCAACCGTGGACCGCATCTTCCTTTGTTTTTTATCTTGTTTCTGCTGAAACTCCTTTTTCCACTGTGAGAAAGATAAAACATATATTTGATATTTAATGCCAAAGTTTTCCACAGACACTGAAAAAAACTGACTTTTTAGTAAAAAGGTACTTTCAGACCAAACAGAGACTTAGACTTATTGATAAACCACTCACAAGGTATGTTCACCAGCAACAACAACATTAAGAACTTTTTTTCTGTTTGTGTTGTCACTGCTGGTAGGAATACTGAAGTGACAATGTAAGCTGGCCAAGAATTGATATATTAAAGTATTTTGTATCACATTTACCCAGGATCTTTAGAACTGGAAGTTGCAATCGCTGAACAATCAATTTACATCTTTAAAGAAACCACATGGGCTGGGATAGAACCTTCCCAAGAGCAGGAACATTACATTTATTCATTATCCTCCGCTTAATCCTCATGGTGGAGTTCCCCATGCCCATCCTGGGGAAAACGTTTCGGGCGCTGTGCAGACATACCCAGCACATGGTGTAAATCACTGGGCACATTTACACACACAAACACACACTATACAGGGCAATTCAGAGCATTTAATTAACCTCGAATACATGTTTTTGGACTGTGGGAGAAAAACGGACACAGAGAGAACATGGAAACTCCACCGAGATTGGGATTCGAACTGGGAATCCCCAGCGCTAAGAGGCGAATGTGTTAACCACAAAGTCACTGTGCCGCCCAAAACTAAATAAACTATACTTATACTACACTAACAAAAGTATTGAAACACCTACTTCATTGGAACATCCCATTCTAAATTCCCTTTGCAGCGGTTACAACTTTCACTACTCTGGAAAGGCTTTATACAAGTTTTTAGGGTATTTGGCATTTGTGATGTCACACAATATGTTGGGTAAGATTATTGGAACCGAGAATCCTCAGAGAGGCGAACGAGCTGACCACTTAGCCATGGTGCCGCCCAAATCTCCCCGTTATTGTTTCTTAAGAAACCTTGGGAGAGCCAATGCTCAGCAGGGAACTTTTTCGTGGCCATGCAGCATTAACAGTGCACCCAGATTGCACATTGATCAGATGTCCATCCATCCATCCATTATTTTCCACTAATTCCTCTACTAGGGTCGCGGTGGCGTTCCCCACGCCCATCTCAGGCGCTGGGCATACACACCCAGGACAGGGCGCCAATCCACACAGCCACACACAGCCACACACAGCCACAGCCACACACACACACACACGCACACACGCACGCACGCACGCACACACTATATGGGGCAATTTAGAGCATTCTGGAATCCAAGTTTTTGGACTGTGGGAGGAAACCGGAGAACCCAGAGGAAACCCACACTGACAGAGGGAGAACATGGAAACTATTTCCTCCAACTGTGTTATTAGCTCTGTGTTTATTGTCTGTTTTTCTTGAGGGTCCCCGTCGGCACTGCCAGAGCACTGCGGATACAATGATTATGGAAAGGAACATGGACTTCTGTTGGACTGACAGCATTGCAGTCCTGAAGGATGAACTCATCCTTATATAGTTTATGTAATTTTTACTATTGTTTAATATGGACTGATCTATACAATTTGTACATGGCTGTCCTACACTGATGCTGCCCGCCCGGTCAAGGAGCATGAATCCCCCTTTGAGCCTTGGTCCTCCCAAGGTTTCTTTCTAAAAAAATAACATCATAACAGAGAGTTTTTTTTGGCCCCTGTTGATTTGTCTTGCTCTTTGGAGGTTTAGGCTTTGAACTCTGTAAAGCTGCGTTGTGAAAACACACTGTTGTAAAAAGTGCTATATAAATAACTTGAACTCCACCCAGATTGGGATTCAAACCAGGAATCCCCAGCGCTGAGATGCGAACGTGCTACCACCAAGCCACTGTGCCGCCCGGAACTTTAAATTCTTACTATATACATTTCATTATTTATAAACCCAGAGAACCCAGAGAAAAACCCACGCGAACATGGGTAGGACATAGAAAGTCAGGAATCCCCAGCACTGAGAGGCGAACGAGCTAACCACTAAGTCACCTAAGCCAGATGTCTATTATCAAAAATTTAGTTCAGTGATTCTGGTTCAGAAAACTAATATATATTCACTTATATATATATATATATATATTATTTTATTTAAAAACATTTGAAAAAATAATTGTCAGTTCTGAATTCGGAGAAGATTTAAATCCCCATTTGTTTATCCACTAAAATCCCACAGCTCAGGAAGAAAAACCCAGAAACATAAAATTAATGAGATAAAGGGGATCATAAATAACATCTACTCTGTGCATTGTTGTGAATAATGTCCATATGGTTGAATAATTTTTCCTCTTAGACTGATACAGCACACTGAATACAAACTGAGCATCTGCAGTTTCTTACAAATTATAAACTATAAAACTAAGTTAAAAATATAACTGTCTCATATTTAATAAAGACTGTTGCTAGAAAACCTTCCTGCCACAGCCAAAAATCTGTGAACAGACCACCACCAGCATGCTGGATGTTTGATTAACACATGATTATTTAGATTAACCCACTGAAACTCAAGAGAATTGAGAGAAAAGAAAGAGAATTGTTCACGTTGCTTTACTTGATGCAACAGCAGAGTGGTACACGGTACTCTTGAGTCCACGTGCCTGTTTTTATCAAAGCAGTCTGACAGTATCTATTTTTAAAAACTGATAAAAACAGCATAGTTTACACATCAGGGTGTTTTTTATCAGTTTTAAAAAATATTCCATCAGTGGTTTATTCTAGGCGGCACGGTGGCTAAGTGGTTAGCACGTTCACCTCTCAGCACTGGGGATTCCAGGTTCGAATGCCAATCTGGGTGGAGTTTCCATGTTCTCCCTGTGTCTGCGTGGGTTTCCTCCGGGTTCTCCAGTTTCCTCCCACATCCCAAAAACATGGATGCAAGGTAAATGAATGCTTTAAATTGTTTTGTGTAGTGTGTGTATGAGTGTGTGGCTGTTCTCCCCTGTATGGGCATGGGGAATCCCCCCCGCGACCTTCATAAAGGTATAAGCGGAAGATAATGAATGAATGGTTTATTCTTTATAAGTACTGTTGGGTATTAACTCAGAGATTTAAAACAAGAAATTAAAACTACCGCTTTAAGTGTGTGAGGGAATTTTAAATTTGTGTATTTTTACAAAATACAATTAAGTTGTTAAATGAAAACATTGAAAACACAAAAAGATTGATCGAAAGGATTTTGATTATAAATGGCATTATATGATTTTTATGCTGAAGTTCAAATGATAAGATGGTTCATATGATGTTTAAATACACATCACATGTGTACAGTAGTGTATGATACACACCAGCCATGATTCATAGGTCTCCAGTGCCGTCCTTTCTCTTTCCTCCTTTTCATATTTCTCCTCCACCTCCTTGATCTCCTTTTCTTTTCTTTCCATTCTCGAACGCTCCTGGATTCCTTTTTTTTTTCTTTCACTCCTAAACAAGAGCAATGACGTGTTTACTACATCACCTAAGATATCAGGACTATACACCGCTGTTCCAGTAAATATTAATGTAAATACTACAAATACTGTATAATCAGAACTTTATAAAAGTAAAAAATGATAAAAACAAATTAAATTAGGAATTACACAACTACCATTGCATGATTAAAAGTAAGCAACTGAGACCAACTGCACAAATCTTTTACACTTAAAACACCATACCTACTGTGAAACATGGTGTTGGTATTGTTTGTCAAGTTGTTTGTGCTTTGTGCATCAAAAAAAAAAAAATGCTTTAAAGTAAACTCCAAACTCATAAGACATTTGTCCTTCCGCTGAACAGCTAACGAATTCTTTTGAATGTTTGTGATTTTGCCTCTTTTTCAAATGTTCCAATCAAATTCCAGAGATTTGTATTTATTGGGTCTTGGTGATAGTTGTAGTAAATGTAGTAGGGAGCAATTTTTTATGGGTTACCCACTAAAGCATTATATTCGAGTCCTTACATACTCATCAGCTCAGATAATTAAAGTGATGCAGACAGAAGTAAGTTCCCTCACCATTGTGCAAAGGTGGAGCTGCACTCGCGTTTTCTCTCCTCCTGCTCTCTTTCCTTCTTCGCCTTCAGCACGTTCTCCGTCTGGATCGTCTTCCGAAACTGCGCACGCAGGAATGTATCGTGTTCTTGCTTCCACTTCTCAAAAATCTGGTAAAGAATTAACAGAAGCACAAATGCAGTTACATTCTCAACTCAACTTTACTTATAAAACATTAAAAACTGCTGAGAAAACGCTGTACAATGACCCAAAGACCCAAAACATTCATTCATTCATTCATTCATTCATTCATTTATTTAGCAGATGACCTCATAAAAGCACAATCAGTACTGGCGTTTAAACCACCAAACCTTGGATCCTGTTTTTGAGAAGGGTTTCTACAAGTTTTTGGAGTTTGTCTGTGGAACGCTCTTCCAGAAAAATATCTGTTAAGTCTGACACTGATGTAGGATGAGAGGGACCTGGCTCACTAGTTTGAGTTTATTGGATGAGGTCAAGGTTAGGACTCTGTGTGGAACAGTTATGTTCTTCCATAACAAACCAACTCATTCATGCCTTAATGGACCTTTCTTCTTGCAGTGGGACCTTTCTTCATCTTAGTCATGCTTTCCTAAAATGGTTCTATAAAGTTGGATATATGTGACGGAACAAAATACATAGCTATGTGCTTAATTTTTACACCACTTTAAAAAAACCTGATACCTTTTTTGCAGTTTCTATCTTCTCTTCCTTCTCATCCCTCTCTCTCAGTAGCTTCCTCATTGACTCTTGTTTTTCTCTGATCTGCTCTCTTAAACTTTCTCGTTTTTTCTTTTTCCAGGCCTCATAGGAAGCTTTAGCCTCATCCTTCTTGCTCCTCTCCTCCTGTAAAATAAACCCCACATGTATATGTAATAAAGAACAGACTTTAATTTCAGGAACAGACAGAAGACAATCTTTAGAATCTTTCAAACCTTTCAGTGATTCTTTAAAGGACTAGGATGAACATTTATTAAAGCATGAATCATTTTACCTCAGCTTTCGCTTTATTCAGTTTTTCCTCTTGTTTTTTTAGCTCAATCGTCAAATGAAGCTTCTCTCCTTTTTTTTTAAGCCAGTCCTGTCAGGGGACATTGTGATTAGTGCTGTTTTTTAAAACTGGGACAGAATTAAAAGAGTGTTGGGCAATCAAGCTCAAGGTAGTGGGTTGTCGTGTAAGTCGCTAAGTGACCAACCAACTATTTATGAAAATAAACTTTTGTCCTTGATTATGTGTGTACTGATAATCACATAAATTATGTTGCAATGATTCTGTACTTAGTGTTTGTTTTTCATAGATGATACAAGTGGAAATTGATGTTAATATTTTGGGTTCATACTGGACTCCTAAAAACACACAATATGACCAAAAATATGCGGGCAAAAACCATGATACTGGAAAATTTCTAAACAAAATTTAACTTTGACAAGACTTCCTTTAAATGGCTTAAGGTGGACCTGGTAAACAGCGGCTCGAAGGGAATCCGCAGAGTCTGGTTTGATCTCCTGCAGTGACGTTTTCTGGTCCAGGATCTTTAATGTACCCAAGTATTTGGATTCTACAGTAGTCCTGAACCTTGCCGGTCGGGAGCTGCAGGGTCTTTAGTCAGAGGGTTTTGCATTTAAATATTGTGTAAAGAGTTTAATGTTTTTTTTTTATGATATAAACTTACCTGTGTTGTAATGCGGCTGGAGTCTCACATGATGGAACAGATCCATCTGCACATGCCTGCCATAACACAATAATTACAAGCACTGTAGACAGAATCAACCCTGCCTTTGAGCAATCATACATATAAACCCATAAAAACATTAAATTATACAGTTACTGGCCACTTTATTAGATACAGCCTCAAGTTTATACTCCTTACTATTATATTAGTTCTACTGGTCATGTTGATGGACTAGTTTTTCATTTGTCTTGCTACATGTTTTGTTCTCTGATGAATAGGTATCATTTGGGTGGTGGAGGATTCGTAGTACTTACTTAAGATACCAACACAATTCACACTAACACACCATCACTATGTCAGTGTCACTGCAGTGCTGATCCACCACCTAAATAATGCCGAACTCTGGGGATCCTGACCTTTACAGAGAACGGTACTCTTATACTTGCACATTTTTAAATATGCTTCACATCAGATCAAAGTTATAGTTAAAACCAAATGTCTTCCAAACATACTGAATTTTCACGACTGGGTTTAGAACACTCTTCCTCTTCCTGTCTGTCGGATGATGCAGGTAACTCTGCATTAGACAGAAGGAAGAGTTGCTTTAATGCTACATACTATCACAATCCATACACATGTGGTGGTCATATATAAAAAAACAGTGTCTCACCGGTGCTCACGGTAAGAACTGTATTTGGTTCCATCACCTGGATGCCATCAGACTCTGACATCGTAGAGCATCTCTCCATGGAGGTCGGGGGTACGGACCATGAGGAGTTTATGGCTCCTCTGGATGATAATATGTCCTCCCTGTCAAACCCAGTGCTGCTTATGGTGTGAGCCCGTTGACTGGGTATGGGTCTAGGAGGTGTGTCTTCAGTAAAGCCTGCATGAAGATCGATCAGACCAATCAAATGGTTCGATTAGTTTTACAAATAAAAAATGTAAACCTGTACTCTATGTACACTATATGGACATGACTATTAAAACCCTTTTACATTACACATACAGAAGCTTTAACAGCTTCACTCTGGATTAGAAAAGGATGTTTACTGTAAAGGATGTTTATTAAATTTGCTCTGATAAAAATGTGCTGATGGATATCAAATAGAAACCTGATGGAGATCTCAGGCGTGGTTGAACAACAGGTGTGCTGTCTGCCCCGCACACCCCTTGGACCCCTTCTTCTCCTGATTCCAAGGGAAGAGGACTGTCCCACTGAGAGCTCCAATCCCCCTGGCTATTCTCTGAATTTAATGGCACGGGAGATTCTGATAGGCTCCTCCTGATGAGAGAGTTTGGTTGTCTCTTCTTTGATGTGTGTGATGTCACAGAGCCAGCCCTTGTGTCGGATGATCCCGGTCGGCTCTCTTTCAGTATAGATTGGCTGGTCTTTAAGGATGGAGTTTGGGGATGTGATGTGAAAGGATCTTCTACACTTCTTTCAGGACTCTGTTCAGACCGGAATGTGCTGATGCTATCTGATCTCTCACACCTCGTCGAGTCACCTGAGTGCTCCTCATTTTTCCTGCTGTACTTTAGGAATGACACTCTTTTGGGTTTAAGGTTCTCCTCTTCATCGACGGACAGTTCAAAGTGGTTGAATTTTGGTTTTGTTCTATCAGCTTTGAACAGGTCTATCTTCTTCCTCCTGGTCCTGAGGAGCTCCTTCAGGATGTCTGTGGAGAACCATCACACAAGGAGAATAAACTTCCTTACAATTTTAGCAGGACAATGAAGCATGTTACATGGACCAAGTAATCATGGACTGGTTCCAAGAACCTGATGGGTAGTTCAACCTGCTTTCCTGGTCCTCACAGGCTTTTAACCGCATGTGAGTACATCTATGTAACGCAGCAAGTGTGAGACATCATCTGATCGACAGGAATCAATGTTCCTGCAGTACCATTTGAACACTTGGTGGAACATTTACCATGAAAACCCTAGATTTTGTAAAAGTTGCTCGGCACCATTGACTTACCATCATCATCATCCTCATCTTCCTCAAAGTCATCAGAGTAGGTGTTGATCTCTGTTTGCTTCAGTCTGCCAGCTCTCACGTTTACTGCTGCTTCCAGTTCATCCTGCAAAAAAAGTGTTTTAACAGCAGCGTTCTGTGTAACAGCGCCAACTGTTAGTGTTCCAAATTTATTGAGAACATTCCATTATACTCTGTGGTCAGTAGAGCTTTTTTAAAAGTCAGAAAATTGATTTATTTGTAGCTTTGACATATTTTGGATGTTTTTTCTCACCTTTTCTCCCCCGCATCAGCATTCCTTTATTCTACAGCTTCAAGTATACACAGATTGACTATTATGCAAATTAGCCTATACCAAAACCAGCCAATAGCTCATTCCTACTAAGGAGTTGAGAACATATCCCACTAGTTTCAGAGTTTAGTATGTATGTTAAAGGATGTCAGCATGGAAGAATCAAAGTGAAAGAAAGAGGGCGTAAAAGCTGCGTGAGAAAGCGTGAGTATCACTGCAGATGCTGCAAAATAAGAGTGAGGGCCAGGGTGAGGTGCAGGGTGAGGGCCAGCCAGAGACGCAGGCTTTTGACAGGGAAGTCAATGGACTGACTGCGCTTTTAAGTGGTGTCAATATTATCGGAAAGACAAGTTTTCCATAAGGAGGTACCACATAAACACACTCTACATCTAAACCTATGATGCAGCATGATTGGCAGAGTGGTGACATAAAGAAGATGGCTAAACAATTGCATCAACAGTGAGATATCAAATAATAACCCACAATTTGCAAGTTCATTCTAATAGAAACATTATTTTTTAACCATCTACAAGTGCTATATTTGTGCTCAAAAACACTTAAAGAACAACGATTATTCATACGTTGTAGCAAAGCTTGACAGTTTCCATGTTTTATGTTTTACTTCCCATACAAACCACATGAACACATTCAAGTCATGTGCACAGGTTCATCTCGGAGAAACCCATCACACACTGTGCACTTACAAGCACTATGAGTGAACGAGAAAGTGTAGTGCCACGTAAGCTGGTATTAATGTTTGAATAATACAGGAAATGTAATGTTAGCTCTAATAAATGAAAATAATGATAGCGATTAGTTTCAATATTAATTGGTTCAAAATGTTTAAAAAACACTCAAACAAGTGAAATAAAATTTTTAAATATAGATTTCAACTGAAATATAGATTTTAAACAGCTAAATAATAAATAAAAGCTTTACAATGTAAGCATTACTAAAGTAAATGTGAAAAATGTCTAAAAGTAAAAGGTCTCTCCACATTCAATAAGAGTAAGACAGTGTCCAATGTTTTAAGACATAGTTGTGCTGCAGGTGTTTATAATGCAACCCTGTTTTTAGTCTGATACAAATGCATGTTAGAGCTTTTTAAAGGAAGGAGTAACTCAGTCTGAAGACTTAGAAAATACATATTCAAGATGATTTCAATAAAAAGCAAAAAGTAATTAATTGAACTACACACAACAGACAAAAGTAGAGTTAACAATAAAGCATGTATGAGAGGGCGGCATTATTGTGAATGAATCAAAGGAAAGGTGTAACTTTACTATGCTTTGCATCGTAAAACCTTATTGCTTTTATAAAAGGGTTACAAAAAGCACTATAATAAAAACAAGGTTTGATTTTTATGTGTTCATTGAAAGCTAAATCATTAATAAACTGGTCTTTCTTGACATAATCGAGCCTGGTTTTTGAAGTGAATGCTGATTGCTGTGTAACAGAATTTCAGTTTCTCTAATGATCAAATGCAAAATGCCAAATTACATAACGCAGTTTATAAAAAACATAAAAATATCACACACATTGATACAAATGTGACGCGATTAGAGGTGTGTGTTATTGTCTATCAATTACATCATAGCTGGACAAATGGCTCAGCCAATTTGATTTAAGGACTGTAACTACCCGTTTTATGAAGATAATTCACAATGGTTAATTGATAGACTTCTAAAGTAACGACTTACTGTAAATTTCTAATCAGCCTAAAGGCATAATTCTTTTTGAAATGACGCTGTTATTATTTATTTGGTTACAGCATGAGCATCTAAAGCCAACCCCAGCACTTCCTTTTTGGTTATCCTGGTCGGGGTTATGCATGAATATAAACCTTTTCGGATTGTTACCCATCCATCCATTATCTTCCGTTTATTCCTCTACTAGGGTCATGGTGGGGTTTTCCATGCCCATCCAGGGCAGAACGTCTCAGGTACTGGGCAGATATCCATCACTGGGCTCACACTTACTCAAAACACAGAGGGCA
This sequence comes from Xyliphius kryptos, assembly GCA_025769995.1. Classification (NCBI taxonomy): domain Eukaryota; kingdom Metazoa; phylum Chordata; class Actinopteri; order Siluriformes; family Aspredinidae; genus Xyliphius; species Xyliphius kryptos. The sequence goes on along the minus strand of JAOUQT010006034.1, from coordinate 8,955 downwards.
ATTTAGAGCATTCAATTTACCTTAAATCCATGCTTTTTGACTGTGGGAGGAAACCGGAGAACCCAGAGGAAACCCACATGGACACTATGAGAACATGGAAACTCCACTAAGCCACTGTGCTGCCATACGGATTATCATCAAAATGTAAAAATGTATAAAAAAAAAAAATGTAACCTTGAGATACTGCATAGAGTACAACAATATTTTGTTGGTTTGAGATAAAATAATTTCCTTCAGGGTACTGAAGTGGGTTGTCCACTGTTTTCTGTTAATATTGAGGTAAATGAGCCAAAAATGCCAGGAATGATTTTTTTGTCCCAATCCAGTTCTGCGAAAGACTGAAACTTTATGAATGTAATATTCAATAAACAGATTCATAAATTTTTCAAACATCACCCTTCTGAAATACTGATCTATTTAATGCTTTTAACCAAACGTATTACATCAACATATAAATTAAGAATTTCTCACCTGGAAACTGGTCCTTTTAGAAACTTTGAGGCTTTTTGTGTAAGCAAGAGTGGAACCAGTTTCTTCCTCCTCCATCCTGATACTATCCACCATGTCATCTATCTTTCATTATTATTTATCTTTTATTAATTCATGATTTATTAGTTATCTCTTGACCGAAATAGATGAACGAAATCATCCAGGAATACATGGCTCGTGCTCCCGAATAAAATCAACAGCTGTTGTCTTTAAAATCAACTTTTTAATTTTAAAAGTTTTCTACATTAAGCACTTATTTCGTTTTTAGTATCAGCGCGTCTGTTTACTCACGTTACCAAAGAGACGAGGGAGGAAGAGGATCCTCTTATGGCTCATCATCCAACAAACTTCCAAAATAAAAGTCCTTGCTGTGCCAATAATCACCGCCAGATGTCGTCACAGCAACATAAACAAGGAGTTTCTCCATCTAGCTCTGAAATCGTGAACTTAAGTTGGTGAAAGGTTTTAGGACATACCTCACAACCAGAAGTTGTATTCAGTTTTAAAATAAAGATTACTGCGTTAAGACAATGTACTATTGTACAACAAAAGCTACTTAAAAAAAAGTCATTGTGTCATAACTGCACTGAGCAAATCTCTTAGCTGAGCCACATGAGCAGTGGATAAGGTAACGAGTAAAGTTTAGTATAATGAGGTGTGAGATAACGAGTAAAGTTTATGATCTAAATCGAATTTTGATCAGAGCTAAACATGTTTTGCAGTCAGCACGGTGGCGTAGTGGTTAACACGTCCTCCTCTTAGCGCTGGGGATCCAGTTTTGAATCCCAATCTGGGTGGAGTGTCTGTTTGCTCTGGGTTCTCTGGGTCCTTAGTTCAAAAACATGTATTCAAGGTAAATTGGCTGCTCTAAATTGTCCCCATCTAAATTGCCTCAATATATAGTGTGTGAGTGAGTATGCATCCAGATGGATTGCCACCCTCTTCTGGGTGTATCTGCCCAACGCCCAAAACATTCTCCATTGGACCCCCCACAACCCTAATTTAGAATTAAAAAGTGAAGATAATGAGATGAGATTACATGGTACTCCATAAATCATTTAATTATGACACTTTTGTTGTTTAATATTAGAATTCAGCAGAGCTTCAGAAGAAGTCAATGCACCAGGATGCTGTAATCCTTGGCCATCTCATCGTACATTCAGTCTGTGAGAGCAAACGAGGGAGTAGAGATTGCTGTTGGGGGGTGGGGGTGGGGTGTTGAGGGTATGGTGGTGAATCAGAGCGGAATTTTAAAGGCTTTTTAAAGGCCGTGGTGTCAGTGTGACCGATGTGGTTTATCCAGCTGTTCCTGTGCGTTGCTGATAATTCGGAGATGCTTGACACTCCAGCTGGAGGAAGAGGATTCTAAAATGCTCCAGGGTCTGTTTGAGTTATGCGTTATATGCCCTGATAGCTGTGTCACTGTTTTTTATCAAACAGGGGAAGTAAGGAGGAGGAGGTTACCACTAAACGCTGGCAGGTTCTTTAAATAAATGCTCTGTGAATTGGTCTTTGTCATAGAAATATAAAACTGCTTATTTTGATTGTATATATTTTTTGTATGGGGGAGGGCAAGGACAAAGCATACCTCATACAGATCATAGTGATTAATAATAAAACAGCCTTCAAAAACATTTCTATTTTTAACGAAGGCCCAAAAAAAAAACCCAACAAAGATGAACCTTCCAGCAGGCTGAATTACAGGGCGATTACAGGGGACTAAGCACTGAGTCTGAAACAGGTAATACACAGCCTAAAACAATTCACTATTAAATATTATAACACTCTATAAACAACAAAAGCAAAAGCTCCTGTTATATTTATCCAACATTCTTTATCCTGTTTTAGACAAATAATATTGGGACACACCTCTTAATCACTGATTCCATTGATTCATTCAGTTGCCATGGGGATCTATATGCAAGGATCTAGTCATGCATCTATGGACAATTCTATGCTTCCAAGTTTGTGGGAACTGTTGGATTAGTTTGGATTAGTTTGTTGTGGATTTAATTGACACACTCAGAACCCGGATCTCAACCTCATTTGACCCCTTTGGGTTGAAAAAGAACAGAGATTGTGAGCCAGGTCGTCTCATTCAACATCTCGTGTTCTTCTGAATAGTAAGTACTGGTGTAAAGGGCAGGCAATTTAGAATGTGCAACGCTCCTGCTGGTGTAATATGTGGATGTCCCAATACTTCTGTCCATGTAGATTATCTGAATTAAAAAAAACAAATAAATATGATTAAAAATAAAGGGTCATTTAAATGCTTTGTAATAAATGAAAAAAATGTAATGCTGTCAAACTTTTATTTAATGGATATGCATTACCTGCACTAATGCCCCCCATGATACATTAATTATTAAAACACAAATACACCCCTAACCCTCAAACTACCCCACGCCAACATCCTTATTCAGCCGAACTGCATCATCAGCACTTCACTTTGTTTGACTCTGTGCTGAATGAGTTATTTAGCATTTACACCGAGGTGAAACAACAGGCTGCAGTGTGGCATCAGAACCACATGGTGCCCATGATGGATTGCTGGCACAGCTGTATCCACTCACCATGGCAGGGTTCTGTTTGGATGGAGGTTCCACTAATGGTCGATGTGACTGTAAACAGTGAGGACGAGTGTAAGGCACTACGGGCGTTAGCGTGGGAACTGGGCTCTGTGTTTGGATTTTAAGAGCTGCTTTGTGCCAAGCGTGTAAACAAAAGTGACATGGGTTTCAAACGAAGGTACAGGTCCTGATGAATGTCTTGTCTCAGAATGTAAACACGAAATGTTTCCCCCACTGAGAAGCACTTTGGAAAAAGAGTTGTCCCTATCCCTAGCTTCTCTGAGCTGAGCCACATCAGAGTCATCATTAATAGGTTGTGATAATGTTATCTAACAAGCAAGGATTTGAATTTTCTTATTCTTCATATAGTATAATCAATCCTACAGAATGTGCAATAACTACACCTCAGAACACGGAAACTATCTGCACAACCAACAACCACTTACCGCCACCATAGTAACCACTCTGAATACTTTATTTTACATTCAACCAACAACCTAGCAACCACCTAGATTGCCCTGGCAACCACCTGCTAGAAATCACTTTGAACTCCTTAGCAACAGCCTATACCAGCACCCAGACAACCACCAAAAACTCCTTAGCAACTGCCTAACATTTTACATTTACATAGATTTACATTTGGTCATTTAGCAGTGGCTTTCATCCAAAGTGACTTAGAATTAACCCACTTAATAGTTGGGGTCAGAACACAGGATTCAGAATCTCTGGAGCATTGAGATTTAAGGGCCTTGCTCAACGATCTTCATGGGTAACTTCAGTGGGCCGGGGATTTAAACTCACAACACTTAGATCGCTAGCCCAACACCCTAAACCAAAACCTTACAACACTGTTATTAAACGCACATTATAGAAGACTCATTGGAAATACCACAGGTTGTAATAATTTGTTCAGAAGAAAAAAAGCATTACAATTGTCTTGTCTAAGAAATTTGCATGTTTGCAATTTTGAAGTCCACACAAATTTGTCCCAGTTTCCAGTTAACATGAAATGATTCCCTGTGTGTAAATATCAAGCCACACCAGGTCTGAGTTCTTGATCAGCACGTTGCTCCTCTGGTGGAATACAGTCTTCAGGGACAGTGGTTTCCAATATGGATTTCAACAGTCCATATGTCCACCCCTCAATTCGGCTCTACTGGGCTCTCTCAATTAGCCATGGGTATTCATGTCCAGTAAACTTTGCTTAAATACAGTACTTCAGTTTTATTAGATGATGTACATCATACAGGGAACTGTTATATATACAGTATGTATATTTTGGATTTGGACACACAAACCACTGAAGCATAATTCCCTGCACTAGTTAGTATGGAAGTACACCATTTTTGGATTCAGCCTCATTGAGAAGTCTCATAAACAAACTTGTTTATTTTTTGTGAGTCGTCAGTAATGGAATTAGTAGCGATGTTTGTATTTAATTATGTCTAATCACCGCAGTCCACACTGAAGCTCACAAAGCGGGATAATTAGCTGATTATCTGCCCTGCAGCTGCACCCCGGGGCCATATGACGTCAGACGTGGTCCATATGAAGGTCTGACCTCGCTGCAGTCATTATTAAGGGATTTGAGGAGACAATATTTGGCAGACTGGCTGTAATCCAGAAAAAAAGGAAATTGGAGCGTGTGGGGTGTCTGTGTCTGAATGTGTTGCTATGGCATTCGGATAAGACCCATTACACACACATACACATACATGCCCAGCGTTCACACACACACACGCCCTGCCACATCAGTGATGTGTGAGATGATTACACAGTCATTACTGACTTTCCTCTGGCCTTTCCTTACATACGCCTGCAAGGGCCAGAAGTATGTAGACACTAAAGCAGCATCATCATCTGTTTTGCTTTGCATTACCCAGCAAGACAGTCTTTTTTTCACAGCTTCCCGTTCACAAACTTGTGGCAAGTTTATCTAAAGCGGTTTTTGAAGTTTTTGAACTCATGTATAAAGATTTCTCATGAACTTGTTTTTGGCTTGGAAGACAGTTTTTATAAATAAGAGCTGCAGGATTTCAAAGATTTTAGTTTTTTTCTTTCCAACCTCATGATGTCTGGGTCGAAGGCCAGGTTCAGGGGCAGGATTAGGGTCAGGATTATGGTTCTGTTTTAATTTCCCACTCTGAGAATAAAATAAACAGTCAGGCTTTAAAGAAATAAACAAGAGTGGTTGTATTTACATGTAATATCCAGTGAAGTTCTATGGGTCTTAATTCCCATTATGTAATTTCTGTTTGTGCCATTCCATAATTCTTCAATGAGAGTTTTCAGAGTTTCAGTCTGTGGGACATGTTTCCAAACGTCAATTAATTCTTCAGGAAATAGGATCAAAAATATTTTATCTGTCTAATCGGTTTAGAAGCCTAATTAGATTGAAGAAGAGGTTTGCAGTGGATGATTAGGATGTGCAGAGTTACAGGATCAGCTTGGCTCCGGATAATGTATAAAAACAGAGGATGATAATGAATCAAAAAAATAAAACATCACACAAACGTTGCATCTTTATGCTGTATTTTATGCTACATTACTGTTTAGTTATATTGGATTACCTGGTATTTACATCAAGATTTAATTAAGAACAAAAGTTGGGACAGAGGTAAGATGAAGATAAATCTACCGTTTGACGTTCCTCAATAAGTCCATGTTTTAGCCCGTTTTTGGAAGATATTGCCATTGTTTTTTATGTGCCAAATGTAAAAAATCAGATGGAAATTAAAAAAAATGCAAAAAACAGCATCTGTAATGGCATGTGTGCATGATTGCTCTGAACATAAACTGCTTCACCTTTAAAATTGTTTCCATAGGGGTCACCACAGTGGAGAAGATCTGCATATTTATGTTCTTCCTGACGCCAGCCTCCTATTTATCTGGGAGTACACTAATACCTTACACCCCTAATTTTGTGTCTCCAGTTTACCTATTTTAATGTCTTTAAATGTAGAAGGAATTCAGAGACCACAGAGAAAATCCACAGACACAGGGAGGACATGCAGAATTAATGGAAGTGCTAACTGCTGCTGATCATTTTACACATTTTAATGCAAATTTTTACACAACTTTTAAAACACGACACACTGTCAAAGATTAAACCGTTGTTTCCTGATTTTACAAAGCCTGCGCAACATGAAGCATCCTGTTATCATCAACACCTATCAACACCTAAAAGCCTGTTAAAAATCTTGGATCAAGAAATAAGAGTTTTGTACATGAGACATCGTTTGGTCTCTGTTTCTTTATTTTTGAGTCCAGATCCCGACCACCTGAAAAAAGCATTTTGGCGGCTTTGATCTTCTTCTGTGTGAAATCTATTACAGACCTTCTTAAATTATGCAAGTGCCTTGCTGGGGGGTTTAATAGAGGTAGAACTCGTGCTTAATATGTGCTTTATTTATAATTCATCATCTCACTGTGAGAGAAATCTTAATTAACACGACCAGATGAACATGGACACCTCAGACACACTGTTTTACCTTCTACATACTACAGCATTGAAACATGAAGCAATGCGGAGAGTTGCACCATGATGATGAAGCTTCCATACGTTGATCACATCTGGAGCCATGTGTGCTGGAGAACATATCAAAATCTACGCACAATATGAAGTATTTGGTTTCATTAGATCTGTGTAGAATTGTTTCAGTCAAAATGTTTTTAGAATTGCTGTTTAAAGATAAAATGATCACAGATTGTTGATTTTAGAAAACTTCAACCGACTAGACTATTCAGTGCGATGTGGCAGGACATAAGATTGGATCCAGCTGCACTGTTTTATGATTGATTATGATATGTGTGTGTGTGTGTGTGTGTGTGTGTGTTTGTGTGTTTGTGTGTGTGAGTGTGCAGGAACATGATGGAAGACTGATATTCTCATTAGCTAAAGCAGAATGGCATTGGCTTTGGGCTCTGAGACCAAATAATGAACTCACATCAAAAACATCACGGGGTGCAAAGGGCAGATAAGAAGCTCTCTCTCTTCCTTTGTGTGTGTGTGTGCATGGAAACAGATTGCGGCTGTAATTTAATCGAGCTGATGAAGAGTTACTAATCTTCAGTAGGCGATGTTTCACAGCAAAGCAGCTTTTACTCACGATGTCAGAAACCACAAACTATAAACTGTGTGATGTGTGTATCTGATTTAAAGCACAGTCTGTTTGCTTTGGAAATCACACCACTTCAACATCTTCATTATCATCATCTTTTTCATGATTCTTATAAGGTTTACAGAGCAGCACAAAGCATAAAGTACATAAAACTTATTGAAGGTGTACTTCACTGGATGTCACTTTGTCACAGGCATCACAGAAAACCTCCAAAAGTTTGAAGAAGCTGCACTTTTTAGTGTTCCCACTGAGAATCCGATCAATATTTGTTAAATATAAAACACAATATACTACTTATACTAATAATCATCATGATAATATATATTATTATATTAATAAAGTTTTAGTATCATTTTATGAGTTTTATCATCTAAATCTTTAAACAGCAAAGTTTCAGTTTACAATTGAAAAATGATCTATACTAAATCATTAACCTCATCATCATCATCTTTAATATTATTATCTTACTGTATAAACAACCTGCATTAATGTAATGTGTATCAGGTTAATACAGAAATGTAGGTCACTAGAGCAATAAAAAATCTGCATCATATATTAATAATTTTTATGATCATAACATGAGCGGCAGGGTGGCGTATTGGTAAGCATGATCGCCTCTTCCGCACTGGGCATTCCTGGTTCGAATCCCACTCTGGATGGAGTTTCCATGGTTTCCTCGGGTTCTCCAGTTTCCTCCAACAGTCCAAAAACATGTATTTAAAGTAAATTGAATGCTCTGAATTGCCCCATATAGTGGCTTTGTCAGTAAGTGTGTGCCCAGTGTTAGATTAGCACACTGCCGTGGGTGCATCTGCCCAGCGCCCGAAAAGTTCTTTCCTGGATCGGCATGCAGGAACCCCCCTCCCCACCCTGTGACTAATGAATTAATGAATTAAATATAAAGATAAATAAAATAAATGACAACAATAGTTAAGGGGGATGGACTCTCTCACTTCAGAGTAATACAGTGTTTGGTTATAGTTTCGAGGACAAGTTTTATAAAAATTGCGCAATGCCCTGTGACCTGTAAGCTCACGGTTGTTTTCCAGTCTTATGTTGCACAGAAGCTCTTGCAGCCACTTCTTATTTGTTAAGGGTTAAGGGTCTTGCTCAAAGACCTACATTGGTAACTTTAGTGGACCTGGGATTTAAACCCACAACTCTTAGATTTCTAGCCCAACACTAACCACTGCTACATCATCACACTTTCAATGCATTTACATTTAGTCACTGCTTTTATCCAAAGCAACTCACAAGTATCATTCAGGTTCCATACCAGGAGCAATGACGGTGAAATGCCTTGCTCAACGAACCACATTGGTAACTTTGGTGGTCCTGGGATTTGAACCCACAATCTTCTGATTGATAGTCCATCACCCTAACCACCGCTACCACACCACATTTTCAGAAATAGATATACCAAGTTCTCGTTCCCATATGCCTGTGATGGGGAAATATGGTCGTTGTTGGGAGTACCGATTGTTATCTAAATGTATTTTGGTGCGTTGGGTAATGAACCGGGTTTGCGATCGTTGTTCGTGGTGTGTCCACATTAAGCGCCTGCGCTTCGTGCGTATCGCCAAATTACGTCCGATTGGCCGTCGCGCGGCGCCTCGAGCCTCACTATTGGCTGCAATATAAATAACTTTCTCTTTTTCTGTTTGCGTCCCCAAAAGATGCGCAGCCGCGTGAAACGGCGTGCCGTCGGAGACGCGGTCAGGTGCTTTCCATCGCGCGCGCAACGGCTACCCCCCTCCCCCCCCCCCCCAATATAA
>JAOUQT010006023.1:0-12405 GCA_025769995.1 Xyliphius kryptos | reverse complement strand
TGTGTCTATAAGGGTTTCTTTTTGGAGCTCCAGTTTCCTCCGACAATCTAAAACACACTGGTGTCAGGTGACTGAAAGACAGAATACTGTGTGTGTGTGTGTGTGTGTGTGCGTGCAAATTATTGAAATAATGTACCACAGAGAAAGAGAGGGAAAGAGAGACAGAGAGGGAAATATAGACAGAGAGACAGAGAGAGAGAGACAGAAAGAGAGAGAGAGAGAGAGAGAGAGAGAGAGAGAGAGGGACAGAGAGAGAGACAGAAAGAGAGAGAGAGAGAGAAAGAGAGAGAGAAAGAGAGAGATGGACAGAGAGAGAGAAAGAGAGAGATGGACAGAGAGAGAGAGATAAATGTAAAAAGAGAAAAAGAGAGAGACAGAGAAATAGACAAAGAGATGGACAGAGAGAGAGAGGGAGGGAGAGAGAGACATATTTCATCGATTTTCTCCCAAAAGTGTATGCACAACTGTCCACCACACCCTTACGTGGAAAGCTCGGACGTGCACAAAGCGATGTCTCCGTACAGACGTTACAATGTGACGATCACCATCGACGCCTGCTTTTGTGCAACTGTGCAACCGCGCTGTGTCAAACCTCCCGGGACGAAGGGGGCGGGGGGCTGGTGCTTGGGGTTGTTAGAAATTTGGAATGACATGTATAGTGAACAGTATATACAGTATATATTATATAATCCAGACTCATACAGGCGTGTGATAATCATGTGTCCAAAAACTTTTGGCTTTAGTGCGATTCGGGAGAAATAAGAGTCTCCGGGTGAAAATATAAAAGCTATTATATAAAGCTGTTCAGTTACAAATGAAATAATTTCCTGTATTTCATTCCAAACTAAAAGTCCGCCCCCCCCCCCCCCATGCACGACGATCAATGAGAACTTTTTAGAAGGAACAGAGTGGTCCACGAAAAAGCAGCCCACCTCATAAAGCTCATATACATTTCTAGAGGTATGTATATAGTGTATGTCTTTAAATTGAGGATGAAGGTGTGAAGTCCTTCTTGAAAAGCTCTTCTAGAACATGGTGGTGGATAGATGGAGACAGGACCTCCGGAACACTCTTCTGTCCTCCTGAAGATTTCTACAGGTTTTTATTTCCACCTGAAATCCGGTTTCTCTCCACCAGTGTGTGTGTGAAACGACGCCGTGGTGTTTGCTCGTAATCAGATGCAGCTGTAGGGATCAGAGCTGTGTGAGAGAATACAGAAAGCAGCAGGTGGAAGTGTTTCTCTGGGTGTAGACTTACTCTTCCACACACTCCGAGATGAAGATGGAGACGCCGCTCTGATATCTATGATATATCATGATGGTCATTCCTAATTAAAGTTGCAGGACGGATGGAAAAGAGCTGTGAGGTATAATATTCTCCAGCTTCAGTTACAGGTTTTACCTTTCAGCGTTCAGGTGATGAGCAAAAAGGAAATGATCCTTTCAATTCTAATCAACGAGAACCGGAACAACCAGGTTAAAGAGGTCCTCGGTTCCAGATTCAGTTCTGTAGTTCATGGGCTCTCAACAGGCCTCAGTACGGGACCCTCATGGTCATTAAGTCACGATCCACTTTCAAAGAATACAAACCAAACTACAAAGTGAAATTAAGAACAATTACTTTTTTAAGAAACTGAGACATTCACATTTTAAAAACTGCTTAGATTTACGTTTCCCCATTTTGTCTCCAAACATTAAACGACTGGCTGTTACCATGGCAACCAGAATGCTACGCACCTCTGATGCTTATTTAAAAAACTAAGACAAGTACAAAATTAGATGAACATTAATTATCTTTTCTTTTTTTAAAACGTGGAACCTCTGTATTCGTTGCTTATCCGTCCGCAAACGGTCAAATCTGAACAACCGTGGCATCAATTCCATTTGAATCAGTGTAATAAATCCAGTAAATTTGTTATAGTGACTCCAAAATACACAAAACACATTCTATACATGAAAACGGAACAAAGAAATTATATATACAGTAACGTAGGTTCTTCTGTATAAAAAAGGAATTTAAAGCATAATATAAACGTTAATCATTTAATTTGAACAGCTGCACATCTCTCTTTCTCAGATATGCAGGCTATACTGTGTGTATATAATGTCCTGTATAATCTGATGTGAAGACAAACCCACGCCAACATCGTTCAGCTCTACCATCCGATCTGATCACCATCAGTCCGGTTGGATTGGGTTCTCCAGATTCCATCTCTCATTGTGTATGTGTGTTCTGCTCACAGGTAAGGATGAACACACCACCCTGGGGATGCCCGCCCTTTCCATCGTGGCTTCCACTGCCAGCTCTGTGGCTCTCATCCTGCTGCTGGTGGTTCTGTTCGTCCTGCTGCAGCCCAAACTCAAGTCCTTCCATCACAGCAGGTGTGAAACTGAACATCTCCCCAATCTCACTCACACACACACACACACACACACACACACACACACACACGTCCCCCTGCACGCAGAACGAAAGCCTAAATAACTTTACCTTGCACATGTAACACCCCCTGAGTGGAAACATTATCAGAGGGGGGGTGTGGTAATGCACACTGTGAGCGGGTTACACATTTACTGGTAATATGGCGCCATCTTGTGACCGTTTGGTCTCATTGCTTCTGTTACTGTTTATGGCAATATATAATGAATCTTTAAAATCAACGAACTTAAGCTTTTATAAAGAATTTATAAGTGATAATAATGTCCACATTGTGACGTCATAACATTCTGTGTGTGTTTAATCTCAACTTTATTTAAACTTGGCTCTCCGACTCGCCGTCTCCTCACAGGCACGAGCAGGAGGTGTGTGGTCAGGCGTCCATCGTGGTGGAGGGCGTGCAGGTGTCTCTGCCCTCCTATGAGGAGGCTGTGTACGGTACCTCAGCCATAGCTGCTCCTCCCCCAGAGTCCCGCGTCAACATCGTGCTGTCAGAGGGGCCGCCGACGGAGGGTCCCGCTTCAGAACCTTACCACTCCCAGCCTGAGCACAGCCTTCCCTCCACCTCTAGCTCCGCCTCCACACGCCCTCGCCACTCTGAGACCGTGCTCGTTCACCAGGTCCCCTCCTCCTCCTCCTCCTGGGCTGCCGAGCAGCACGGGGCAGCGGCGGCGGCCGTGCGCAGGACGAGCAACACGAGCAGCGACCAGCACAGCCTGCTGTCCCTCACCTCGGTGGAGGAATACAGCGACGGTACGTAGTGTCCGTTCTTCATACGTTTGTGTTTAAACCATATTTATATCTGATTGTTTGTTTGTTTGTTTGTTTGTTTGATGTTACAGATATTCCTCTTCTAAAGGAGGCCTGAGGGACATGTTCATCACATGGACCATCTTCAGGACTGTGGCTTCTTTAGCTTTTTACCAAACTCCTCCCCCTTTTTTGCCCTACATGTTGCAGGAGTAACCAAATGCCTCTTTATCACCCCCCCCCCCCAAAAAAAGCAGCTTTCTGACTCGTGAAATCGCCAAGCTGTGATGTTTCAGTGAGCTCACCTCCATATGAACAGCCAACACCCTCCTCCTCCACCACCACCTCCTTCTCCACCGCATAGGATTATATACTATCTGTACGTAATAGGAGCTGAATGACCCCGCTGTGTAAACTCCGCCCCCTTCACACATCTGAACATTCTGCACTCAAACCTCACCCTGTCACAGGTTCCACTAATTATTAATTCTGATCCAGACTGAGTGTACCATCCTCCAGTGGGTTTACATGCTTCATCATCATCATCATCATTTGGTCATGCAGAATGACTTTAACGTTAGTTCCTGTACTTCACTGTTACAGTTCCACTGGAACTCTTTAAAGCAGACAGACTGCAGGAACTACAGTTCTGGGTCAGAGGTCAGATCAGCATCGCTTCACCTACAGGATGCATTGATTATTGATTTAAATGGTATGGAAATGGTTTAGGGAAGAATCTGATTGATTTATTGATTTATGGCTGAAATCACAGCAGGATTTATTGTCTTTATTGTTTTTAAGCTTTATGTTCAAACCTGACCAACAGGAACATTAACATGATGCTGGTCTGAATCGTCTGGACTCTCATCACTGCGTCCCTCACAACTGCAACCTTTTCATTCCTCCTGTACTTACTGCAGTGTGTGTGTGTGTGTGTGAGCGAGCAAGAGAGCGAGAGAGAACTGCTGATCTCTGAGCGCTTCATGCATGTAAACCCACTCAGTGAGTGGGTGTGTCCTCTATGGGGGGGGGTGCTGTTTGGGTTTTTTTTTTCAGCTGCAGCATGCACATAAAGAAGCAGCGTGCATACGACGAGCGCTCACATGCTGCACTGCACCATCATTTCCACTCTGGAGAGCGAGGCACAAGGGGTGAACAGGTTCAGTGTGTGCGTGTGCGTGTGTGTGTGTGTGTGTGTGTGTGTGTGTGTGTGTGTGTGTTGACTTCATTCATCCGCTGCTACGACTGAAGGGGGCTGAAGTTCTTCCTCAGTTTAACTCCACATAGGACGTTAATCCGATCTTTATCTGACCGTCAGTGAGGTTGAGGATAGGACTGTTTGACAGATGGACGGCGTCCAGTGTAAGAACGTTCAGGACGAGGACACGCCGCTGCTTTAGAACAGGAGTGTTATAATCAGAATTAATGTTGTGGAATTGTTTAAAGGAGAACCTAATGAACAATTAACCAGATTTTACAAAATAATTCACTTATTTATAGAGACACAGCGCCATCTACTGACCGTCCTCTGCTAAACTTACAGACAGACAGGAAGTTAAATTATTCTTGAGGATTAAATCCTTTTCTAATGAACTTTTTTATTATTTAATGATAATAATTGTGCGCATGGCGTTGTATTTTTTAAAATGTTTATTAGTAAGCGTGCATTAACGCGTGCAGGCGGTTCTCTGGTGTGCTTCATATGGACTGAAGTTTTGGGGGACATCCCATAATTACTGACTCCAGGTGTTGAAACACTTAGAGAATCAAACGACAAGAGACTTTTTCTGGGCCATTGCCTACATCCAACTTTGTGTGAACAGTTTGGGGAAGGCCCTTTTTTGTTTCACAAAGCAGACCGGGTTTTGGGGAGTTTAAAGTCCTGACCTCACCCCTGAGCACCGCCGTTCAGATGAACTACAACTGAGTTTGTAAACCAGGTCCTCAGATCCAACACCAGTGTGTGATGCTCCTCTGGGTGACTGGACACGCCCCAAAACTTTAAAGACAGCTGTAAAGAGGATCCAGCTTAGAACGGGAAGTGATGAAAGGTCTGTAGTTGGAATGTGGGTGTGTCCCCATACTTTTGTTCTTGTAGTTCTGCTTTAGAATTTTTAAATTATAATTCGGACGCTGGCGTTGTGAGGGTTGCGCCCTGCCGGATAAAGTGCATTACGTACTTTAGAACACGTTGTGTTGATGTTGATGATCTGAAGGAACCATGAGGAGCAACCATCACAGTTCCTGAGGTCCTGACGCATTCAGAGTTCCTTCAAAAGTCTTTTCGCATGAGACTTTAAATCCTGAAGCTTCGGTTTGCTGTGAGCTTGGTCGCTGGGAATCCTGGGTAATTAGGACGTGGATAATGACGACGCCCTGGTCGTCTGACCCGGCTCACGCGTGGGGCTCCTCCGGGTGCTATCGTAGAGCCGTCGCCTTAAAGACTGTACATTTAATGTTCCTTTGTGTTCATGTTCCGTCCGTCTGTCACACCTCTCTCTCTCTCCCTGCGTCTGTCTCCTCGCCTTCCTTGCGGTCCGTCATCAGAACAGGCGGCTGAATGTCCGCTCCTCGACGCTGTTCAGTTTCCTGACCCTCGGCACCATGGTACGGCGTTCAGATCCCCCGCTTTCCTTTATCACCCGTTCTGTTCACTGCGAGTGAGGCGGGTGTGAAGAGTATTTTAATATTTGTATAAAGTTTAATTTAATTCTACAGTGTGTCTGTATATAACTATTTCTAATTAAAGCTTTCTTTTGAAGTGCACGTCTGTTTTGGTTGTCTGCTCTCACTGTTCATCAGAACCTCTGATCATACAGATGGACTTTGTAGTTCTACAGTTACAGTCTGTAGTCCAGCTGTCCTCTTTGCACCCAACCCTGCTGGGCCTTCCCTAAAATGTTGCTGCAACCTGAGTGAAGGGGGTGATGTAAAATGCCCCTTAGAACATGATGCTGCCTAAAAAAAAAAAAAAAAAAAGTTTGTGGACATTCTGTTTTTTAGTGTTCCCTTCTGTATTTGTTCACCTCAGACCACTGATGTTAACCTGACCACATGCTGGACATGTGTCCGTGTCGCTCAGTGTCCTCCTGAAATGCAAAGCATGCAAATCAGAGGTGTTCGAAAAGAAAGTAAACAGAGCTGTGGGTTCAGGGAGCAGTGTATATGCACCGTATGCAAATGTACAGGATTGAACCCCACCCACTAATGCAGCTCCACCTGAGAGACGCACTACAACTGTAGGTCATCAGAAAACAGGTCTCTTCCCCCCCCGGAAATAAGTAAATTAATAAAAACGTAGAACGTCTTGAGCGTTGGACAGATACACCCAGGACAGGGTGACAATCTATCGCTGGGCGCACACACAATTTAAAGCATTTAATTCACCTTTAATCTTTTTGTGCTTGTGGGAGGAAATCTGCACAGGGAGAAATAAACATGGATTCAAGGTCAGTTGGCTGCTCTCAGTTGCCCCATGTGTGTGTGAGTGTCTGCCCAGTGATAGACTGGCTCCTGGTCCTGGATGTATCTGCCCAGCCCTGCCTGAGACGTTCTCCTCTGGATGGACATGGGAAACCCCCGCAACCTTCATAGAGGATTAAGGGGAAGATTAATAATGAATGTTTAAAACATACCATTATATTTCAGGTGTATTGACCGTTTTGGATCGTTAAAAAATCTGTTGTGATCACGGGATAACAAGATTTATAAAGTCGTTATAATGACAAAAATAATACTAACACGTGTCCTCTGTGGACTGCGGGAGATATGTGGGATGGAACTGCTCCGCCTTTAGAGGGCGTGGCGGCTCAGTGGTTAGGGTGTTAGGCTATCGAGCAGAAGGTTGTGGGTTCAAAGCCCAGGTCCACTGAAGTTTCCAATGTGGGTCTTTGTGCCCTTAACCCTCATTGCTTCAGGGGGTGCAGTATTAACCCTGTGTTCTCACCTCAACCAAGTTAGGGCACTAGCTGCTAAATGACCGAATGTGAATGAAAGTAAAGAACTACAACTCCCACAAACACCGGAAGCGTGCTGCGTGATGACGCACGTACGGGTCCTCGTGTAGGCGAGTCACGTGTTGTGTGTAGTCCCTCGCCGTGTTTGCGTGTTTGTTGACGGTCGGATGTGAGCGAGCTCTCCATGATTTGCAGCGCGGTCCCGGGACAGAGTTAAGCTTTTCACTGAAGAATGAGCGATAACGATGACATCGAGGTCGACAGTGACGTGAGTTCTCTCTCTGAAAGCCCGCGTTGAGAGCCGCAGCGCCTCCGTGTTCTGAACCCCAGAGCTCCGTTAGCTCGTTAGCTTAGCCGCTGATCCGGCACGGTCACCGCGCGCACCTTCTCCCTGGTCCCATGGTCCCATCACCCGAGAGCGGGTTAGCGGCCCGAGCTGCGGGGAGATCCGCACAGGAGGAGGAGAAGGAGGAGCTGTGTAAGCCGGCCGAGCTCCGCTCCACACCGCGCCTCACCCGCAGCTCCGGCGGGCTCTGATCCGGGTCCGAGGCGCTGCTTTACCTCAGCGCTCTCACTGCACGCGCTCTAATGACCCAACAATTCACCCACTACGTTTAAAACGTACAGAAAGTCTACGCTTTTCACCTTTGTGTCGAGATCCTGCCCGATGTTCAATTTATTACCGATAATAATGAGTCTTTACATCGAATGTCGGGCAAGGAACTTTATTTCTAGCATAAATATTCAGTAAAATACGATTTCTGATCATTTCAAGCGTAACGTATGTGATTTTGGAGGGTTGTCCTCGGAGTTATTCTGAGGGAGATTCAATGTAGAGTCGATTCCTTGTAAAAGCGTTCAAACCAATGTCTAAGCCGCCGCGGCGCTATGGAGGGAATGTACAGAATTGTTCGGGATCGTTAGACGCGCAGATCCCGGTGAAGTTCTGTTAGTAAGGGCTCGGATCTGGTTTCAGGATTCTGTGTAAACCGTCATGAACTCGAGCCGAATCGATTGTACTGTGCTGAATCGACTCCACAGCGTTAGGACGTGTTTCAAGGCACGTATGTGAATCGACTCTTGGCCGTGGCTCGCTCTGATTTTAGCATTTAACATCCAGGTTGTTTAAGTCAAGGTTATTAAAGATGTTGGATTTTGTTCTTTGAGATTCAAGTTTTTCTAAACTGTAAAAAGCGCGTTAAACCCAGTTTGTAGTATTTGAGTTTGTATCGCAATTTAACTTACTGATGAAGTGAAGCTGAAGGGTTAATCCTGTATTTCCAGTTTGTGTGGACTTTTGTTTTTACCAACAATGTCATCATCCTCTCATTATATTTTTACACTGGGCTTTTGTGCTTCCATTATGTTTGCCATTTTTTAGAACTTATAATAACAAACAGTCATAGGCTTGTGGTTAAGGAACCAACCTTAAGACCTGAAGTTTGATTCCCAGTACCATCAAGTACTCTTGACTGAAGTGCTCTTTAGAAAGGCACCTAGCTCCCTGGGCATCGTGTACATGGCTGGCCACCACTTCTGACACGTGTGTTTTTCACTGCATGCATGGGTTTCATGTGGAGGAAACAGGAAACATCCTATTTGTAAATCATCAGACAGACACCTCCTTATCACCAGATTCAGGAGTCTCATCCTCACACGGGAAGCAAATCTGGGTGAACCTTTAATTGCTGTGTAACGTGGGTGATGGCTGTGTGTTGGGTGCACTGAGCATGACCTGTATGAACCTCTGAAACTTCTGAGGAGGATGGAACGCATGCTGATTGTTTAACACTGACCACGCTGCTGTGTGTTTCTGCTTTTTTTGTGCATCAGCGTTTTAAACCCTGGTTGTACACGCCCATATCGTAACTTCTGTTTTTTAATGCACAGCTTTTTCTTCCCTGTTGTTCTACGTTCAGGCATTAGAGGGATGTAATGTGTGACTCGGTCAGTGGGCTGTGTACATCACTCTGGGTTCTATAGACTGACTGGGATGTCGAATAACAGAGCAGTGTAATCAGCGCAGACAGGTATAAAGTTCACCTCACACACCTGTTTGTGTAACAGATTGTTGTGCAGTAAGCACTAAACAGCCTCAGATATTACAGCTCAGGTTTAATGTAGATCACATCCTGTATTTATTATGAGAAACCTATTGTGGAAAGAAAAAAAAACAAGTTGAGGTTGGACCCAGGACCGGCCAATGAGGTGCTCTCGGCCCAGGTGGTTCTAGGAACTTGTTGTGAGGAACTCCTCACTCGGAGGGTTTCCAGAAAATTACATAACATCAGGAGCTTTTGATTCCTTTTAAGCAGAGAGTAGACAACAAAGTGACGTAAGCTTCGATCTTGATGGTTGCTATGGCAACAGCTTTTTTTCCCTTCTTGTAATGCTGCTGCAGGTTCTTGATTTCTCTCTACGCGGTTCTTTATTGCGTGGAGAGGAAATGGTTAAGTTACACACTCATAAGCACGCTTTGATAGAACCGGGTGTTCTATCAGGTGCTCACTGTTGGTTGTTGTACCGACGTTTATGTTAGAAACATTAATGATGGTGACCTGTGAGGATATATAATTATGATGATAATTATATATATAATCAGATATAATTACTGATTTATTGATTAAAGGTCTGCAGCCACAGGAGAACAATCATACAGGAACCTCAGAGTGGTCATGTCATCACACCAGGGTTTTCTGTTTATGACGGGCACTTATAGCTTTATAATGTCCTCGGGACTCCTCTAATGACACACACGTGACTTCCCGGTTTCTGCTGAGCGCACGCCATGGCGTTGGACTTCAGTAGACTTTCAGACTTCAGTAGCTACATGTCAATACAGTGAGTCATGTGACCCTCAGAGAGCCGTGTGTAATCATAACTTGTTTGGTTAGAAGACACCCGGGTTTTCTAGAGCAGGTCTACGCCTTAAAGGCATTAACACGGATGGTTTCACATTGTAATGTGTGTACTCACCGCGTGCACGTAGCACTAACCGAAACTAAATTTGCATTATACATACCATTATAAATCAGATCCTTCTGAACATGTGGATCTGACCTTTATGAGCTCATGGGATTACAGAACATTAACAAAGATGCTCTGATGTTCAAAATGCACAGCTGTCCTCCTAAATAACCCGGGGGTCTCCTGCTTTGATTACATACCCAGGTCGTCCCCTGAGGCAGACACTTCTGCATTTAGTTTATTGAGAAATCTGTGTCTCGTTTAGTGAAATGCTAAAAATAACAAAAGATCTGATGCACGCGGCATCGAGGCTTCAACAAACAAAGAGATGGACCTGCGACCAGAGAGACGGGATAGGTACCTGTGTGAGGGGGATCGGAGGTTTGGGCATGAGAGGGGTTCAGATTGGATTCCCCTGTCTGACCCTCGAGTGAGATCTTTAACCCTGCGTGTGGACGTGTTTATGGTCTGTGCTGCTGAAACAAACCTACAGTCTTTGTTTCCTCGCCAAAATAGATTGGAGTCTAGATGTCTGATCTGAGGTCTTTCATCTTTTGTATTCGGAGGAAGTTATGTAGAGATCTAAATATCTGATCAGACATTTGAACGCTGTTCTGAGTGACCCACCATCCAACCACCTGAGTCGTGTGTGTGTAACAATAGTGTGACCGCTCCTCGGCTTGTACAGGACCGGTCTCATTACACAGGACAATAGTGGAATTAGCATGTGGTTTAAAACACGGCATCGTGGACATACCATTCGTATTGTACCGGCGCAGGGCCACGCCCTGGCCATATGTTTGTGCGTCAACAGAGTGTTCAGAGCCGGCGCTCAGGTTCGCTCATTTGCTTGTTTATGCGACGGCCAAAGCGAAAGAGACGACTGTTTAATGAGGCACTGGAGCCGGAACAGGTTTTATGGCTGTGCTGTGTAGGTTCTTCTGTCCAGGCCAAGTCTCATCACGCTTCCCACCAGCAGCCATATGGTTTATCAACTTCCTGTTACTGATGGGACGAGTGCTTTCTACTGAGAAATTACTTCAAATAAGCAGATGGAGCGTTTTATTCCGGAAACAATTGTAGATCACATGACCTTCTGAAACCCTGGGCATGAAGACTGATTATGAAACGGGTCGCTCCGCTCCTTAACTCTGATTGGCTGAGCCGTTTGTCCCGCCGTGACATCATTGACAATAACACGCACCGCTGAGCGCTTCACATTCGTATCAATGCGTTATATAGTACAGATTAATATAAACAGCAGGTAAACTGCATTCTGTTATTTGTCCACTAGCTGGCAGTTTTGAGAGAAATCTGTTAATTAGCGTTTTAAAACCGGACTAAATGACGCCGTGAAAGAGCCATAAGACACTCGCGGTTGTGTACTATTGTGAATAAATTTTGCGAAAGAGTTGCAACTGTACTCCCAACCACACCTCTCTCTCTCTCTCTCTCTCTCTCATCCCTGGCTTATTCAGAATGTTGCGATGCCCTCTAGTGCCCTGTTGTTTTATGGTTTAGTCCTCTTTAAGGTGACACTGACTCAGTCAGGATCTGTAACAGTGTGTGTCTTCTGTACATAGTGCTGACTATTATGGTCTGTACAGAGACTGATCTTTAGTAATGTTACCAAACATGACGCCATCTGTCATTAAAATACGACACACTGACCATCGTATTTAAACTATTAAGATAAATGAATTAAGGTCAATCAGTCCGTTCCTGGCGAGCGCGCTGGTGGTGACGCTGCAGTGCATTATGGCCCTGACCTCTTTCTTTCTCTCTCTGTCGTTGCAGGCAGACAAACGAGCTCATCACAATGCGCTGGAGCGCAAACGCAGAGACCACATCAAAGACAGCTTTCACAGCCTGCGAGACTCTGTACCCGCCTTACAGGGTGAAAAGGTGGGTGAGCATCATGGGTATCACTGCCCACACCGGACGGATGCAGGGTTCAGGTTATGAAGGCGGTGGATGATTTAAACTGTGTGTGCTTGTGTACGTTTAAGGTTGTTGTGCTGGAGTTTGGGACCATCTGTCTGTTGGGGTGATTTGAATATTAAAATGAGTCTATATGACACTTTAAGGAGAGAGCAGTGGTTTGCTGACGCTGTTGACCCCGGTCAGCATTACACACCGCTCACACTGCCTCCTACTGAATACTGAATTCATTGCGCTGCAGTGTATTCTCTGATTTCAACATGACCTGTCCCTCATACACCACGTCCATGTCTCGCAAACGAAACAGAAAGTGTTTACAGGCGGTGGAGGCGACGTCGGCGTTCACACAAACATG
>JAOUQT010006012.1:0-12406 GCA_025769995.1 Xyliphius kryptos | reverse complement strand
AGAACATGTAAACTCCACCCAGATTGGGATTCGAACCGGGAATTCCCAGCGCTGAGAGGCGAATGTGCTAACCACTAGGCCACCGTGTTGCCTGTTCCCTTTCATTTTACATTAATTTAAAATATTAAACATTACGATTAAATAATATAATCTTTAATCATACAATGAGGGGGAAATTTGCACTTATACAGCAGAATGAAAACGGTAAAAAAAAAAAGCATTTATATGCATATTTTCTACATAGAGTACAATACAAATATATAGAAGTAATTTCTTCTCTTTTTTTCTCGAGAAGAAATTACATTGCATATATGTTTATATGTATTATTCAACATGTATTCTATATTATACCATAATTGCATTCAGTTGCAGTCCAGATTTAACACAAATATTTCCTAACAGAATTCCCAAGTTTAAGCCACGTTTACTCGAAAAAAACATAAGTAAAAAAACTGTCTTGGTCACAACTCACAACATGCAGCGTTGCCATGACGTCAAATGTTGCGAAACCCTGTGTTGTGGGAAGTAAATCAGTGCAGCTTCAAAGTGAAAGTTAAAAGTCGCGTTTGTGAAATATTAAAAGTTTCGTTAGAAAGTAGCAGTTCCGACTTCAAAATTATTATCTGACGATACAGAGGAGAACTGGTGTGGTTAAATTAAAAATGCTGATTTGACATTTAAGAGGCGATACGATCTTCAGAATGAATTACTTAGGAACAATTACGAACAAAGACGAGAACCAGGAGAGGTGAGTAAAGTCACGACACAGTTAAGTTAATATTATTATTATTATTACTATTACACTAGTACTATTAACTATTAAAGAGACATTACTTTAACGGTGTCGGGACAGGAGGAGAGAATAAATACACAGATAACAAAAAATGAAATGTCGGTTTATGTACACTGAATCCCTGAAAATAATAATTAATAATAATAATATTACTTTATATTTCCAAAAGTATTTGCTCACGCATCCAAATTATCAGAATTAGGTTTTCTAGTCACTTCCATTGGCACAGGTGTATAAACTCAAGCACCTAGGCATGCAGACTGTAATAGGATTCCACTTACGCAACACATCCAGTCGTGAAATTTTCTTGCTCTTAAATATTCCACAGTCAACTGTCAGCTGTATTATAAGACACTAAGCAACTTCGCTGATGCGCATGTGCGAAGAGGTCGCCAACTTTCAGCAGAGTCAATTACTACAGAATTCCAAACTTCATGTGGCCTTAAGATTAACTCAAGAACAGTGCGCAGAGCACTGAATGGGTTTCATGGGAATGGGTTTTCATGGTTGAGCAGCTGCATTCAAGACATACATCACCAAGTGCAATGCAAAGCGGCGGATGCAGTGGTGTAAAGCACGCCGCCAGTGGACTTTAGAGCAGTGGGGACGCTTTCTTTGGAGTGATGAATTGTGCTTCTCCATGAATCTGGGTTTGGCGGTCGGCAGGAGAACAGTACCTTTCTGAATGCATTGTGCCAAGTGTAAAGTTCAGTGGAGAGGGACTATGGTGTGGTATTGTTTTTCAGGAGCTGGGCTTGCCCCCCCCCCCCCTTAGTTCCAGGGAAATATATTTACACAATTACAAGCTCCCAACTTTGTGGGAACAGTTTAGAGCCAGCCTCTTCATGACTGTGCACCAATGCAAAAGGCAAAGTCCATAAAGACATGGATGACAAAAGTCTGGTGTGGATGAACTTGACCTGCCTGCACAAGTCCTGACCTTGACCCAATAGAACATCTTTGAGATGAATTAGAGCGGAGACTGAGAGCCAGGCCTTTTTGTCGTAACATCAGTGTGTGATCTTACAAATAAGCTTTTGGAAGATCACACCTTGTGGAAAGCCCCACAATTAAGTTAAAGTTGTGCTAGCTCCAAAGGGTGGACCGATGTTATATAGAACCCTGTGGATTAGGAATGGGATGTCACTTAAGCTCATATGTGAGTCAAGGTAGGTGAGCGAATACTTTTGGAAATATAATGTATTATTATTATTATTATTAATAGTCCCACTGATATTATAGATGGAGTTTGTAGCTCTACATATACATTCTGTAGTCCATCTGTTTCTCTAAATATTTGGTTAGTACCCTTTACTTAATTACTTTAATTATCAGGATCTCAACAGACCAGGTATTATTAGGGTGGTGGATAATGGTAAGAATGGATCAGACCTGCATGTTTTGATTGGTGTACCAGTCTCTGTCCATAAGTGCTGCTCTGTCTGACCTGCTGTTTGTTCTTTATTATAGAATGTGTAGAAGATATATAAAAGCATTTCTGTTATAATTTTTTAATGTTTTAAAGTTTGATTCAGGGTAAGAGAGCAGAGTTATCAGAGCCCAGCTGTGTCTCCATGAAGAGTAACAGCTCCAAGAATGAACCAATAATGTTCAGTAAAGACGGCTGCTCTTTTATTGGAAGGTAAAAATTATTCTTAATATTAATAATAATCTTTACAGTCTCACTGTTAACCTCAACTCACCATGAGCTGCAGGTTGTTATTTAGTATTGTAATGAAGACACTTGAACATCTCCGCACTGTAGAATTCTGTGATTGTGATTATTCACTAAAGAATAAACAACTTTATCAATATTAATATTAGTCTTTATTGCAGCAGGGTGGACAAAAGGACACCACTTGGAGTTGCCAGTGATGTTCTGACAGGCGTGATGCAGAGTAGAGAGAAAACTAGTATAAACCGAGACAGTCTAAATTTATGAAATGAAGTGCAAATTTATATTGAGAGGGCGAATAATTAATATATTCAAATTTTATATAGTGTTGTCTGTGTCAAATAGTTTAATATTTTGAGTATAAATATAACAACAGGACTGTGGCACATAGATATGGTACAGTGTCAAATCATAACAAACAACACTGGTAAAAACAGATGGTATGACCAGAATGCATATTCTATAAAACTGTCTAAAGAGGAATGAATCAGATGAAGCTTTTAACTATTCAGTTTCAGCTTCTTTCTACAGAGCATACTGTGACGGCCATGTTCATCCACCAAATGTGTGTTCCTCATGGGGACCACGTGACGAAAAGTCGCCACAAAACTGTATATCACACTATAAAAAATGTTTTACTTTCAACATCATAGTTGAGGACTATTTGTATGGTTAGGTCATAGTGACTGGCAGTCTGAAGACTGGGTGTTTGAACTTTAAATTTGCCACCCAGATAGCAGATTCAAATAAAGTTTGCTTGTAGGTCACATAGGATATTAGCCTTTTGTAAAATAATGTGATATCAAACCTTTTTCTGCTAAGATTTTTTTTCTTCATATTTAAGTTAAGAATTGGTGATCATGTTTAACTTTAGAACATCAAACATTTTAAGTAAACTAAAATAAAAATAAAAATATTTTAAGTAAACTAAAATAATTTAATCTAGTGAAATAATATTATTTATTAAGCTGAGACTTATCATACTGTTCTTATACAAAAAAATGTATCTCTCTAAACTTAATTCCTGTAATAATTATACAGTGTTATTACAGCACTTTGTGATTTACAAGTTTTTTTCCCCCACAGAGATCTGCAGGAACCAAAAGACGAAAAAAAACTGAAACAGAATGCTTATGATTTAAGGTAAACTCACAAACAGCATTTAAATACTACTGGTCCACTATGAAATAATATAAATATAGTGCTTTATTTATTACAGCCTTGAGGCTACACTTTGGCTGCATATGTCCAGCATTTATGTGGTCAATAGGAAGTTAAAAATCGAACATAAATAAATCTATAGTGTACAGTTTTTTTTTTAAATAACGGCATCACATAAGTAAATACAGTTTGATGTCATGCTCAGCCACTTTCAGTAAAAAATGAGATACGTTTGATGGTTGCAAAGCAAATTAATGGTGGATTCTTCAATAGGCAATATATATGTATAAATAAACTTCAGGAGTTCAAAACGAACAAAGGACCTCCAGGATAATGTTGAAACATAAACTACTAGCAGGCTTGAGTAAATCCCTGTTCTGACATGACTGCGCAGGTATGGCAGGAGGAGCCAATCAACATAAGTTAACTTGGGTTGGTTGAACATGATTTGGGCTACAGCATTTTATACGTATCAGCTGTAGAGGCCTGGTTGTGCAAGCTGGGAGTACGCAATACAAGCCATGCATTACAAAATCAAGCAGGAATGGAATGAGGGTTTGAACTAGCAGCCAAGTAATCTGTTTACTTAAGAATGTCTGAAATGTCTGTTATGTGGCCAATCTGGTTGAAGAGATTTTGAAGCCAAAAGTTTGGCATTTACAGAACAATATGCCTGCTTTATAAAAATGAACCCTCAAATAATCTTTTCAAATTCTTCATAATCAATTAAATTTTATCTAAGCATTTTAATAACAAAAGTAAAGTTTCAAATGTTTGTATTCATTACACAATACACATGCATATTTTTACATATACTTACCAAAGTGGTTTTATATAATGAGACCCATTTTCTTTTGGTTATAGTGTATAGTTAAAGTGTTCATCATACAGATAAAAAAATTCTCTATGTAAATGTTCTTGTGTGTCTCACGTTGAGATTGATCATATTACGATGTTATAGGTATGATTCTGCGGAATCTACTGGATCTACAGAACAGAACTTCAGATCATCACTGATCAATAAATATAAGTGTATAAATGAAATGATTTCTAATAAAGGACACCCGACACTTCTAAATGAGATTTACACAGAGCTCTATATCACAGAAGGAGACAGTGGAAATGTCAATGTGGAACATGAAGTAAGACAAATTGAGTCAGCATCCAGGAGAATAGCTACAGAGGAGACATGCATCAAATGTAATGACATCTTCAAACCCTTATCAGAACCAGAGCAGTTTACCAGAACTGTACAGTCTATTAAAGACATATCAAAACCAGAGCGGTCCATCAGAACTGTACTGACTAAAGGAGTTGCTGGAATTGGAAAAACCGTCTCTGTACAGAAGTTTGTTCTTGACTGGGCGGAAGGAAAAACCAACCAGGACATGATCTTCTTGTTTCCATGTCCTTTCAGAGAGCTAAACTTAATGAAGAACCAGAAACTGAGTCTGATTGAGCTTCTTCAGCTCTTTTTTAAGGAGGTCAAAGACACAATTATTTCCACATTAGCGAATGTTGTGTTTATTTTTGATGGTCTGGATGAGTGTCGATTCCCTCTTGATTTTCAGAACACAGTGAGAGTGAATGATCTATCTGAGACGTACTCCGTGGACGTACTGCTGATTAACCTGATCAAAGGACATCTGCTTCCTTCTGCTCACATCTGGATCACATCTCGTCCAGCTGCAGCTGATCAGATCCCCTTTAAATACATTGATCGAGTGACCGAAGTACGAGGCTTTAGTGACTCTCAGAAAGAAGAATATTTTAGGAAGAAGGTTGGTAATCAGAGTCTGACTGATCCAATAATTAAACACATGAAGTCATTAAGAAGTCTATACATCATGTGTCACATTCCAGTCTTTTGCTGGATCTCAGCTACTGTCCTGGAGAAGATGCTGGGGGAAGGAGAACATGGCGAAATACCCAAAACTTTAACTCAAATGTTCACCCACTTTTTGATCATTCAGACCAACAAGTTTAGAGGAAAGTATCAGAAGAAGCAGGATGAAAAGATTCTTCTCAAACTGGGGAAACTGGCATTCCAGCAGCTGGAAAATGGAAACCTAATTTTCTATGAGGAAGATCTGACAGCATGTGATATTGATGTTACAGAGGCATCAGTGTACTCTGGAGTCTGCACCCAGATCTTCAGAGAGGAGTTTGGACTACACATGGGAAAGGTCTTCAGCTTTGTACATCTTAGTGTTCAGGAGTTTCTGGCTGCTTTATTTAGTTTTTTCAGCTTCATAACTGGAAATAAAACAGATACACAAACTTCTGCTCTGTCAAAACTTTTTAACAAATCCAACATGTCTAATTTTCTGAAGGGTTCAGTAGATGAAGCCTTAAAAAGCACTGTTGGACACTTGGACCTTTACCTCCGATTTCTTCTCGGTCTTTCAATGGAATCAAATCAGAAACTCCTACAAGATGTTCTACCACAAAAAGGAGAAATTTCTGACCATACACAGATAACAGCTGAGTACATCAGGAAGAAGATCAGAAAGAATCTTCCTACAGAAAAATCCATCAATCTGTTCCACTGTCTGAATGAACTGAGTGATGATTCTTTAGTAAAGGAGGTTCAGATTTATCTAAGCAGAGGAGGGTCTCATGGTCTCGATGAAGTCGATCTCTCCCCTGGTCATTGGTCTGCTCTGGTCTTTGTGCTACTGACCTCAGATCAGAAGCTAAATGAGTTTGACTTCAGGAATTATCAACCATCACTTAAAAGTTTAACATGCCTACTCCCGGTAATTAAAGAGTCCAAAAAAGCCTTGTAAGTGTTTCAGTATTTTTGATTTTTTAGAATAAGAGAGAGAGCCGGTGGGGCTGGTTTTCTTGTACCGTACTGTATATACAAATTACATCACTGTTCTAATGCATGATCATATCTATCTAAGGTTATGGGATTGTAATATAACAGAGGAAGGTTGTTCGGTTCTGTCGTCAATTCTCAGTTTAAACTCCTCCAGTTTGATTGAACTGGACTTAAGTTACAATAAATTGATGGATTCAGGACTGAAGCTTCTCTCTGCTGGACTGCAAAATCGACACTGTAAACTGGAGATACTGAGGTGAGATTATCACTTATGTTATTTCACCAACAGATTAACTTTTTGTATCAAACATGGTAATGTAGTCACTAGATTTTTATCTTTAAAATATAGCATAATAATTAGTTGCAGGTGCTGTTATGGGTGGAGGAAAGCATGGCTGCCAATAATAAAACCAATAAACCTAAGTCAACCTAAGTTAAACTCATAAAAATATATTTTTATAGTGTTTTCTTAACTGTTAAATTGCTTGCAATCTTGCATCACTCCTATAAATAAGGACACAGCAGAATGTTTTTTCCTCACTTCTGCATTCTGCATCTGGAGATATTTTTTTTCTCACGACCACGCTGGTCATCTTTCCTGAAAGGCTGGTGGGGATGGATAAAGAGCTGATGATACTTTAAAAAAAAAAGATAAGAAAAGCAGTTAGACCTAATAAAAAACAGGAATTATATAGTAAACAAGAGTTTGATTTTGATACAGTGCAGTATGTGACTGTCAAAACTGACTGGCAGCAGAACTAAATGGGGCAGATACTGCAGATTACTTAGTCGAGAGGGTTTCCTGAAATAGCATCATTTCAGCGCCACGCCTTCTACTAATGATAAGCTAAGTGAAGAGTTGAAAATGCCACCAGTCTTTTCCAGATCACCATCCTAACACAAGCAAACCTGAGATCTAAACCTTTGTCTACAAGGATTTTATTAAATGAGACTCATAACACGGCTTTGTGACAACACACTGTTGTAAAAAAAAATAAAAAATAAAAAATAAAAAATTTAGGAGATGAATTTAAAGTAAACCAGCAACTTGAGAGCAGAGCATGCTGGGTTGTACAATTAAATGACCCCACTCAGACACAGTACTGTGGAGCCTGATGTTGAAGAATTTTATTCATTCTTTCATTATCTTATTAAAAAAACTTGTGATCAATGTAAAACTTAACTGGAGCAAGTGTAAGTGTGATAACACTGGGCTAATATGATCAAACTTTCTGGTTCTAGTTTAAACTAGAACTAGCATTTTGAACAAGTTGTAGTTTATGTAATAGTTTATTAGGTGGCACATCAATCTTATCAGTGCTTGTGCGCCTATGTTTAGGGCATAATGGAAGCACCTACAAACCTGGTCTGGGACTGCTGCACAGGCTGTGCTAAGATGCTAAAAGGAGCACATCTTTTCCTCAGCTAGTCTAAGAGAGCACCAACTTCGTGGGATGTTGCTTAGTCACTGCAGTCAGCAAAAAGCAATTGCTGCTTTCAACACTCTGCTTCCATACACTGCAAGCATATTTGCAGTTTATTGCAATGCATCTACTCTTTTACTATCAAAAGAAAACTATGCGGCTTACACTGCTTTGCTAACAGCAAAGTGGCAAATTACTGTTTGCTGCTTAATTTCATTAAAATGATTTTGGAAAAATGACTCCGGCCCCTCTTCGGACTTCCACTCAATAGCAGCAGGTGCCTAGGGAAATCCTCATACATTTCCCATCTTCTGCCACCCAGACATTGCATTGCCTTGGCTGCTTGTACCATCTGCCTTTTTTGCAGTCCACTGAAAGTCCTGTTTTTTTACTAGAACAAAGTGGGAGGTTGGGCTGGAGCGAGACATTTTTGCTGAGAATGTGACTGCAAGGCCAGGAGCTGGCCTAACTGTTAATAGGATTCTGTACCAAAATGTCACGTCACCTGAAGATCAGAGCCAAAATCTTTCACAATCAGAACAAGATGTTAAAAAAGTTAATTATCAGACTGGCTAGTGGGTCTTCAGACATGGTGGTACACATTTTGACTTTTCTTGTTTTGCAGTTGCAGATCTGTCCCTTGTTCTTCTTTTCAGATCATTAGCACCACTTATGTCACATGATCCACCTCCCCATCACTTTCTCTTACAGGTTGTATAAATGTAATCTCACAGAGGAAAGTTGTTCAATTCTGTCCTCAGTTATCAGTTGTCACTTCTCCAGATTGATAAACCTGAACCTGAGTAACAATAAACTGCAGGATTCAGGAGTGAAGCTTCTTTTTCCTGGACTAATGAATCCAAACTGCAAACTAAGGATACTGAGGTAAGATCATTGTAAAACTTACCAGCCAATATATACAGCGCCACAACTATCCACAACTTTAGTTAAAATGTCTTAAAAGCCTTAAAATAAATCAATTGTTTATTACATAAGCATAGTCTCACAAAT
This sequence comes from Xyliphius kryptos, assembly GCA_025769995.1. NCBI lineage: Eukaryota > Metazoa > Chordata > Actinopteri > Siluriformes > Aspredinidae > Xyliphius > Xyliphius kryptos. The sequence continues at coordinate 3,515 of JAOUQT010006012.1, read as the reverse complement.
AGAAAAAACAACCTCCAAATCAAGTAAAAAAAGAAAGAAAAAACCCAAATAAATAATAAATAAAAATAAAATGACTTGGTCCACAATTATTGACAATTGTTTGGCAAAAAATGTATTTAAACCAGTTATGTCATTTTTTACTGTAGTTTATAGAGTGAATCAAAGTATCTAGGAACCTTTAATTAGTAATTCATCACTTACTGTTTCCCTGGGATGTCATTACACTGAGGCCCATTTATCTTACTCACTTTTAAACATGGGAAAGACAAGAGAACACACTATTCAAGTAAGGCAGGTGTGTGTCGACCTTTATAAATCATACAATAGTTACAAGAAAATAGCCCCTTACCTGTAGATAACCTTATCTATAGTCAGCGCAATCATCATAAAGTTCATAACATCTGGAACTGTGACAAACATGCCTGGGAGAGGACACAAATGTATCTTGCCACCACGCACAGTGAGAAGTGTGGTAAAAGAAGTAAAAAGGTCTCCAAAACTACTGTAGGAGGACTAAAGCAAATGGTAGCATTTTGGGGTTTCCCAAACCACCATCAGGCACTATCTACATGCCATTAAGCTGTTTGAGAGAAATTCACAGAGATACCCTTTTGAGTTATGCTCATTAGTTCAAATAAATGAAGTTTGCCAAAGGGTACTCTAATTTTAATTGGGACCATGTGCTTTGGTCAGATGAGACCAAGATGGAGCTTTTTGGCAACAAACTCTCTGTAACACCAAGGATGAGTAGGAGGAAAAACTTCTCATGCCCACAGTTAAAAATGGGGGAGGATTGAGATGCTGTGGGCCTGTTTCTCCTACAAAGGACCCGAGAATCTTGTAAGGATACTTGAAATCATGAACTCTTTGAAATATCAGGACATTTTGAATCAGAATCTGGTGGCCTTTGCCCGAAAGCTGAAGATGGGTAATCAATTAAATTTAGAGAGGTTGTGCAAAAAGGAATGTATTATTGTGATGTGTATTCAGGGGTGCCAATAATTGTGGCACATGTGATGTCCTGGCTGTATCTACTTAGTGCCTAAGATGTTCTCCCTTGAATGGGCATGGGAGCCCCACTGCGGCCCTAGTAGAGGAATGAGCGGAAGATAATGGATGGATGGATTGATTTATTTCTTGTTCCCCAACAATTTGAATTAAAGCTTAGAGTTTTCTTTTTTCGTAGTTTTCCTATATTATTTAAAAATAAAATAATTTATTTATAAGCCACACTTCTTAACCAAGGGTGCCAATAATTATATGGTAGAGGGCGCTATATATAACATAATTTATATATAATTATATATATATATATATATATCTTTGAGTGGCACAGTGGCGTAGTGGTTAGCTCGTTCGCCTTTCAGTCTTGGGAATCATGATATTCTCCTGATTTTCCTGTCTCCTTCCACAGTCCAAAAACATTTAATGTTAATTGACTTCTAAATTGTCCCTATATAATGTGTCTGTGTATGTTTACTTGGGATAAACAACAGAGGAGCTGCCAAGTTCTGGATTAGCTAAAGACGTTTGAACGTCGAAAATGGAAAACAGTAGAGTTAAATCAAACACTATAGCTATGCCTGATTGTATAATTTAGCTCCAGTTGAATAATGGTTTAGCACAGTGTTACAGTTCAGTAGGTCATCAGAGGAATTTTCACCTGAAGATAAATGCTTGGTGCAGAGTGGGACATATGCTCATAGTCTTACTGTAAGCTTTTTAAAAATTGTCTCACATTTAGCAAAAATGAAATCTGTATGTGTCTATGTAATATTTCTCTTACAGGTTGTGTAGTTGTGAATTATCGGAGGAAAGTTGTGCAGTTTTGTCCCTAGTGCTTCATTTGAACTCGTCCAGTCTGATAGAATTGGACCTGAATAAAAATAAACTGCAGGATTCTGGAGTGAAACACTTATCTAATGGATTGAAGAATCCAAACTGTAAACTTGAAATACTGAGGTGAGTGTAAGGTAATCTAGGTTACAGGGTATTTTCTTAAGATAATGGCTGCCATGAATGTTAGGTGAAGATGTGGCCAGACATGTTTCTGTATATTTCCACAGCCCTGAGTATATTTATTCTTGTGGTGCATAAAAGTCAGTGTTGGGACATTATCACATTGTTATCAGTTGCCCCTCATTCTCATCCGTTGCATGTCTTTGATCTTTGGCTTGTAGGTGCTCACTCAGCGCATGGGCTAATGCAGTCCACAACTTCTATGTCTTAGTAACATATAAAATATATAAATTATTAACTGAATAATCTAAAAGAAATTTTGTCAGTCCCACTTGGCATCCAGAATATTTTGCCTGTGCAGTGCCACAATCTCCAAATTCTCCCACCTCCATGGTGGTGCTGAGTGCTACTTGATGCTTAATTTAGTCACTTCTATCTTAGCACGGCCTCTGTGACCCACACTTATTCAACACACAACCCCTGCACACTTAGTGCCACAACTTCACCTCGATTAAACTTTTATTTTAATATTCTAAACTGGTTGTGGTCTATTTTGTCACAACACTTTGTGTCAGTTGACCCCACCTGGATGTACACTGTTTAAAAAACTGCTCAAAAATAAAAGTAATTTGAACAGCACAATGCAATCCCAAGTCAGCCACACTTCTGTAAAATCAACCTGTCCAGCTAGGAAGCAACATAGATTGTAAATCACTTTCATTTGCTGTTGTGCAAATGGAACAGACAACAGGTAGAAAGAGCATGGAGCAAATACCACTGGCGAACCCCTTCCCTGGGCCTGGCTCCAGGGTGGGGCCCCGGTGACCCTAATCCAGGCAGTGTACACAAGTTTCTGATTAATTTTTCTCTGATCTGTCACTCAGGACCAATTTGCCTTGGGAGACCCTACCAGGGGCTCTTGCCATGGAGAGACCCTTTATTTAGAAACTTTATATTCCAAAACAGAAACATTTATACAGTCTATTAATGTTTATTTGTTTCACCTGGATACCTGGGTGAATAACCACATTAACAATTTGTAGCATTAATTCTAAACATGCAAAAACAAAATAAGTCAGTGGACACCCCGGTGCAGAAATCCAAACTAGTCCTTAAAACACATATTGTCTTTCAAACAAGGACACAACATCATATCATTGTGAAAATTGAAACACGACTTTTTTTAAACAGACCACACATCCTTGCATCCAAATTAGTGCACCCTTGTTTACAGACAAGGCATGTCGGCTTTACATTAATAAAACTGGGAGGATGAAGGCGTATTTCTCTGTCCATTCTTCAAAAAAGATCCTGCCTTTGCTCTTACCTTTTCTTTTATGATTTTTGATAGAGCCATTTTGACAGCTAACAGCAACACGTTTTTTTTTTTTTTTCCCTGTTTGTTTTTTCATTAATAGCGCCACCAATGGCCAATCCACGAATTTCACCCACAACAACCCTAATGAATGTCTTGTGCCCTTTTTATTACACACTTTTATTCAACTTCACTTGTCTGTTTGTCTGTTTGGTACAAATTTTGTAATCGATTTTTCGAC
>JAOUQT010006005.1:0-12407 GCA_025769995.1 Xyliphius kryptos | reverse complement strand
TCATAATTTACTTGCTTATTTGTGTTAGTGTTAATTATTGCCTTTATTTTTTTTCATTTAATTCTTTTGCATTTTTTATTTTTTTCCTTTCTTTTGTTATAGTCATTGTCCAAACAGAAGACAAATGATCTAAGAACATTTCTCTTCATACAATCTTTCCAGATTTAACAATTTTGGGTCAAGGGACTGGGCTGGCCATGATGGAATACTAATAACGAGGTTACATATCATTTCTAAGTTTTTAATGTGGTTTTTGGATATTTTCTGGATGATCCAGCCACAGCCCTGAATTCCTTAAATATAATAGATATTTTTAAATTTTGTGATCAGATAAAGGATATTTTTCATGGTTTGCTCCCACAGTCCAAAAACATGGATGCAAGGTGAATTGGCCGCTCTAAATTTTTCCTATATAGTGTGTTTGGGTGAGCATGTGGACTTTCACCCTGCTTTGGGGTGAACCTAATAATTTAAGCAGGTAAGCTTTGTTTGATGGCCTGTGACTATCCATCTTCCTCTTGATTACATTTTAGAGGTTTTAAATGGGGGTCAGGTCTGGAGATTGGGCTGCCCATGACAGGGTCTTGATCTGGTGGTCCTTCATTTATACATTGATTGACCTTGATGTGTTACATGGAGCATTGTGCAGCTGAAAAAAAAAAACAGTACTCAGAGTTGGGGAACATTACCAGAGCAGAAGAAAGCAATTCCAGCCCCAGATCATCAACAGTCCTCCACCAAATTTCACAGTGGCTGCAAGACACTGGCTTGCAGGCCTCTCCAGGTCTCCGTCTAACGTTAGACGAGCAGGTGTTGGGCAAAGCTGAAAATTGGACTCAGTCCTCTACGGTCCAATCCTTGGTCTTTTGCAAACTTCAGCCTGATTCTCCTTTGCTGATTAAAGAAAGGCTTTTTTCTAGCTTTACATGACTTGAGCCCTGCCTCTAGGAGCCCATAATATATACCAATAAATAGTAAAATCAGAAAAACAATTAATTTTCCATTGGTCTCTTAAAATTTTCCGGAGTTGTGTGTGTATATATAAATATACACTGCTCAAAAAAGAAAGGCAGCACTAAAATAACGCCCATTTAAATTTATTTATTCATTCATTATCTTCCGCTTAGTCCTCTATAAGGTTTGGATGGGGTTCCCCATGACCATCCAGGGGAGAATGTCTTGGGCACTGGGCAGATACACCCAGGAAATGGCACCAATCTATTGCTGGGCACTTACTTACACACTATATTGGGTAATTTAGAGCAGTCAGTTTACCTTGATTCCATGTTTTTGGACTATGGGAGTAAACCGGAGAACCCGGAGGAAACCCACCCAGAGACGGTAAGAGCCAAGGTATCCCCAAAGCTGAAAGGCAAACGAGGTAACCACTAAGCTGCCATATACTATATATTTTTATAATGATGGCATTTTCTGATAGTGCTCACATGACTTCCTGACTTTGTTTAACTTTCACACTCTTCGAATGCAATCAAGTAAGCCCTGCAGAAGGGTTCAGATGGGATTGCCATCGAGTAGCTAAATGGTGCTTATTAGAGAAGCCAAGGCATTTCCTGAATAAACTGTTTGAAAGAGTATTATGGAAGGAACACAGTGCAACAAATCATTCTTGGCTATAAGCATCTCTTCACACTAATGGGTGGTTTACACCGCTGTAAACACACTCCCTCATAGTTCATGTATCATCTGGTTCCAGTGACAATGCCCCCCCCCCCTCACTCTGTGGAGGGTCTAAATTAATACCAATAACCTCCTCAATTTTCATTGCAGTTATGGTAATAGAAATAGACTAAAAGAAAAATTAAAAAGTAAACTTTGAATAGTCTATAGCAAACGTGAATTTTTTTACAAAGATGATAATAATAAAAAATTAACATCAATCAGACAAATCTAAAAGCATTTTGCCCTGGTTTTTATTATTCCCCAGCTGTACCCAGCCACATGTTGCTGTGACTTATCTGGTTAAATGGAAAAGAGAAAGCTCAACTAATATGTTGAACCCAAAGAGCAAGCCGAAGAGACAGTGGCAAGAAAAAAACTCCCTATTATGATGTTATTTATTAAAAATAAACCTTGGGAGGACCAAGGCTAACTGGGGAACTCATCCTCCTTGAGCGGCCAGGCAGCATCAGAGTAGGACAGCCATGTACAGATCGCCCGAGTGCCTCGCCTGTTCTCCTCCTCTCTACCCACGTGCCTATCGCTATATGCTAAGTTCCTTGCGCCTTCCCCTCCACTCTACCCGTGCACTAAAAGCTAAGTGGAATTTATTAATGCGTTTAATAAAAAGGGGTGTCACGTGGCTTAGTGGTTGGCAAGTCACGATCTGGGTGAAGTTTCCATGTTCTCCCTGTGTCAAGGTGGTTTTCCTCCGGGTTCTCCGGTTTTCTCCCAAATTCCAAAAACATGGATTCCAGGTAAATTGAATGCTCTAAATTGTCCCTTATAGTGTGTGTTTCTGTGTGTGCCCAGCGATACATAGGCACCTTGTACTGGGTGTATTTCCCCAGCGCCTGAAACGTTCTACCCGGATGGGTATGGGGAACCCCACCGCGACCCGAGTACAGGATTAAGTGGAAGATAATGGATGAATGTAATAAAAAAACTAAATCGTTGACAAACTGGTCTTCCACAACGTCATCTAGTCCATATTTTAAAGTGAATGCTGATTACTGAGTAACAGGTCTTAGTGCTTACTGCAAATTTCCTTGCTAGTTATATTATCTGTATTGCGGATTGTGTATCACACATTGATACACGTGAAGTGGAAATGTCATGGCTGAACAAACGGCTAGCCAATCAGATTTAAGGACCAGAACTACCTGTTGAATATTGAATAATGTTGGCCTAAAGACTTAATCGTATGAGGTGCTGATAAGCCTGAATTCAAAATATATAATCCTTAGCTTTGGTCACTTAGCAGACACTTTTATCCAAAGCGACTTACAAATGTCCCAATTTAATTGTGTTAGGAGGTAAGAGCGGAGGACCCAAAGATGCAGATTAACAAAAATATTTATTCTTTCTTAAAAACAGGGGGAAACATAAAAGTTTCGCCAGGAATAGAACTAATAACTAGACCATGCCAGGTCTTTTAGCAAACCAAAAACATTAACAACTTATAGCAGGGTGGTGGACTTAAACCCTGGTCCTCAGGTTCCCCGTCCTGAAACCTAGGGCTGCACCACCAGGAACTTCACTAAAGTCACGGTAAGGGATTACACGATCGCTGAATACTTCCACTGGACAGGCTACTCCTCTAGACCCACTCCTGTAATAAATTAGAGAGAGAGGGTAAAAAAAATGAGGAAGAGAAACCAGCCGTAAGGCCAAGAACAAAACCAATTAATTGTAAAGCGCGCCTGGTAGCGAACCCGGGTCCACTGAGTCAAGGGAGACCGCTTTACTATGTCGCCACAGGGGGAAGGATCCGTCCGCCAGAGAGATCCCCTGAAGAACGAAGACGTAGTCAAAGACAGCACCCAAACTGCAGAAGTGGGCCAAAGGTTAACGAGGTCTCAGCAGTCAGGAGAGAACACATCGTTCCCTACTAAGAACCACACTAAGATACCTCCCGTCTCCTGACGGTACCACGGCTGACCTCTCTAAACGGGCCCAGTCGTACCTTCTTGCCCTGGGACACTAGTGGGACTACAGTACCACTACAGTCACCGAAATGCGAGACTGCCGCAGAGACCAGCAACCTAACGGCTCCTTAAATAAGGAAGCTGCAGCTGTAGCCAGTTAGTCCTGATTAGGGCCTCCTGGATAAAGGACCGCCACACTAAAGCTCTGTAACATCAATGGCGTCTAGCGTCTAGCTTTGTGTGCGGGAGGATCCAGAAGCCAAATTGGGGTTTAGAATACGGGGTTACATACAGAATCCCTGGCGCAATTAGAATTAAGGGCCATGCTCAAGAGCCCACATTAGTAATTTCAGTGGACCTGGGATTCCCACCCTCAACCTTACATTTATATTTAGTTATTTAGCAGATGCTTTTATCCAAAGCGACTTACAGGTATCCAAACTTGGTTGGGATCAGAACACACGGTTGAAACAGGACCCTGGAGCAATGAGAGTTAAGGGTCTTGCTCAAGGACCCCCATTGGTAACATCAGTGGACCTGGGACTTGAACCCCCAACCTTCAGATTGATAGTCCAACGAACTAACGCTGAGCTAATCGTGTGATTAAAGAGGTAAATATGAGAGTGCGTTATGCCTTCACATAAGGAAAATTATTTTAGAAATTTGGCAACCCTTTGGAAATTGGGTGTGTGTGATGCTCTTAATAAGCCTCTATAACACATTTTCATGGCAAAGGATTAATTGTACTGTATGTGTGTTAAATAGGGTCCAATGTTACACTCTTGAAGCCAGATTTTCTGTGATTTTTTTTTTTTGCTACTGGATGGGTAACCCCATTCACGCACCTCCTCAGCACCTGTGTTTACACTGGGGCCTATGCCTCCGTGACCCAGCAACTTCTGCTAAAGATGAAGCGGGTTCCCAGTCTTCAAATATGTGCTGCCCCTGCACTTTCACCACTACGCGATTTCTCTAAGACTTCCATTATGAGTATTGGCTAGAGAAGAGTATAAATTACATTCCTCCCTCAAATTCAAGTTTATTTAAACATGGAATGGGGCAAAAAGAGGAAAGCCTGTGCAAGTGTATTCAGTAGGAAAAGATTTCAGCTTTCACATGACTTGTCCTTTTAAGAAAACTTCGCGAGGCCTTCGGAACTGTTAGCCGTTGGTTGGCAGGATGTTCTTTCATGTGTTTCAACAATCAGACTCATAGCAAGTGGCAGGTTAAAGTACTCGATATTGAAAACCCACAATTGGAAATGAAGCAGGCAGGTGTAGAAAAATGGAGAAGGACAGTTAGGACAACTGGAAATAAATATTAAGCAAGACGCTGGAAAATTCATTAGAAAGATGATCATACTTTAGTTCTGCAGTTATTTTCAACTTGATGTGTTGGGGTGGGGGGGGGTAGACAGCTGATGTAGTATATACAGTAGTAGTCCTAATAATATTTACAGTCCGTCAACAATCGGCTTATTAGACACCCAGGAATGAGCAGATATGACATCATAAGAGTTCATAATGGGCGACTTGGTGACATAGTGGTTGGCATGTTCCCCTGTCAGCGGTATGGATCCAATCTCGGTGATTCTCTGGTTTCCTTTCCCAGTCCAAAAACATGGATTCGAGGTATATTGACTGTTCCAAATTGCCCCTATTTAGATTTTGATGTGTGTGGTGTAGTACCGTGGCAACACGTCTACCTTTCAACGCTGGGGATCCTGGTTTAAATCCCAATCTGGGTGGAGTTTCCATGTCCTCCTCATTTCCCAGTTTAAAAATATGTTTTGAAGGTGAATATGCTGCTCTGAATTGCTCATATAGTCTCTGTGTGTATAAGTGAGTGTGTACCCAGCGATAGATTGGCGCCCTGTCCTGGGTGTATCTGCCCAGCACCCGAGACGTTCTCCACTGGATGGGCATGAGGAGGATAGTGAATAAATAAAATTGCCCGTATATAGTGTGTGTGTGCGTCTTACTGACAAAGTGTGCGCCCTGTACTCGGTATATCTGCCCAGTGCCTGAAAAGTTGGGCATGGGGAACCACAGGCAGCACGGTGGTGGAATGTTTACCACGTCTGCCTCTTGGCGTTGTTGGTCCAGGGTGGAATTTCGATCTAGGTAGAATTTCATGTTCTCCCCGTGTCGGCGTGTTTTTTCTCTGAATTCTCTGGTTTCCTCCCACAGTCCAAACACATGGATTGAAGGTCAATTAACTACTCTAAATTGCCCCTGTCTAACCACCTCCCACCCCCCAAGACCCTAGTAGATGATTGAACTATAGATATGATGAGATGAGATGAGTTCAATATTTCATGCAGAAACAATTAGGACATCAATACAAATGGATTTGAAAAGATTCAGGAATTTGTCGTGACCATAAACTACAGTGGAATGAGATTTGTACGTTTTTGGCCAAACTTTAGACAGAAGCCAGCTGACGGTTGACTTTGATCCTGTGACAAATACCAAAAAAAGTCCATTCATTTCTTAAAAGTGAAAATATTTCTATATTTCCAGGCTGGTTATGCTGTGAAGTTTTAGTTCTATTACAGAAAGCTACTACATCTGAATCGTCTCCCTTCTGAGCGTAAAAACAAAGCCTTTTCTGCACAACATTTTGTGAATTCAAAACATCTGGAACACTGACTGTTTGAGCTAAGGACTTCTGACAGGACCAATATATTTTAGTACAGGGGTTGGATGCCAATATAAAAGTGTAACTCACACTCTTGGAGTTGGTTTACTTCGGGAACCTTTCACTTTACAGGAATGAAAACCATCTATTCATTCAGAGAATTGCAGTGACATTTGTGGATCGGAAACACAGCGCACCAGTAATGTCACTGTGTACTTTTATAGACTTTTCTTTGTCATTGTGATGGATGGACTAGAAGCCGAAACAGCATCTGAAACACATTTCCTACATCATTTTATTGTTACATTAATGTAACATTAATAATTACTTATGAAGGCTTATGTTTCCTTTAAAATTGGGGCAGCAGCAAATAAAAGTCATCTGGTAACACTTTATGTGGATCTGGTATTCATAATGCATTATAAGTGCATACAAAAAGCTTTATAAAGTATTCATAATGCTTTTTTCATAAAGCTTTGTTGATGTTCATAAATCTTCATAAACATAGTCGAAAATTGTTATAACAATTTGACATAAGGTTTCATAACACACAGTGACATAATGCATTATAATACGAACTTATTTAAACTTTGGATTCTTTTTACACTTACACTAATATTTGTACCGTCTCTATCAAAGAGGTAATTAATGATGACACGTTACATAAATACGGAATTTATAATGCATTATTAAATATTCATAACTTTATAATACTTGTCATAAGCCTTTGTTAGTGTCCATAAATGCACATAGCCACTCAAAAGTTTTATAAGAACATGCCATAAGGCTTTATAACACAGTGACACTGTTTATTAACCTATTATCGAGACCAGCGACATAAAGCTTTATTATGTTTGTGTTTTACGAGTGCTCTTCCTGAAAATGATGTTATAAGTGTTCATAACCGTTTATTAAAGCTTATAAGTTCTCTTTACAGGCATAAAATAAAGTGTTGTCATTAATTACTTCGGTAACACTTTACCTAAATCCGGTATTCATAATGCATTATAAACACATTTATAAAACTTTAATAAAGTATTCATAATGCTTTTTAATACTTGTTATAAAACTTTGTTAATGTCAGTAGATCTACATAACCACGCTCATAAAGTGTTATAAGAACATGCCATAAGGCTTTATAACACAAAGTGAAATAAGGCATTATAAATGATCTATTTTAACTGTTTATCAACTTGTAAACATCAAAAGAATCAAAGTTTAAGTAAGTTGTAATGTTATAATGCATTATGTCACTTTGTGTTATAAAGCTTTGACAAACTGTTATAAAAATTTATGACTATAATTATGGACATCTATGTACATTAACAAAGGCTTATGACAAATGTTATAAAGCATTATGGATACTTTATAAAGTTCAAGTACAGTGACATCATCCTGTACAAAGTAAACATGTCTAAAATCCAAAGAATTATAATTCATTATAATGCATTATGTTAATCTGTGCTGTATGTCATGTTGTCATAACACTTTATAACTGTGAATATCTATGTACATAAACAGAGGCTTATGACAAGTGTTATGAATGTTTAATGAATGCACTTATAATGCATTATGAATACTGGACTCATAGAAAATGTTATCATTCTTTGAAAGAGACTTCATAATGACTTATAAATGCTCTTTACGGACTTTAAATAAATTGTTTTCATCTTATTTTAAGTAAGAATGTCTAAACATTCAAAGAATCAAAAGTTTATGCATTATGTCAAATTGCTATAACAATTTATAACCATGATTATGAACATCTATGTCCACCAACAAAGGATTTTGGCAAATGTTTATAAAGCTTTATCAATGCACTTATAATGCATTATGAATACTGGATTCATAGAAAGTATTACCGTGGTAATTAATGACAACACTTTATATTATGCCTGTAAAGAGAGCTTGTAAGCTTTTATAAGCAGTTATAAACACTAAGAAAGTCATTTTCAGGAAATGCACTCTCTAAACACAAATGTTATAAGGCTTTATGTCACTGGTCTCTATAAGTTAATCAACTTTAAATATATAATTTACAATGTCTTATGCCACTTTGTGCTATAAAGCCTTTTGAATAAGGTTATGCACATCTATGGACATTAACAAAGGCTTATAACAAGTGTTATAAAGCATTATGAATAAATTATAAAGCTGTTAATAATGCATTATGAATACTGGATTGAGGTAAAGTATTAGTGACATTTTTATCTCTGACATCTGAGTTTGTGGTTATTAAATGTTTCTTGTACTTCCTTCAAAATCATGAAAGCCGCTCAAGGAACATGCACACCTTGTAACCATGGGCTTTGATTTGACTTCTTGCAGCTGAGTAGCATGCCTTGTGTCCAAAACACCCTCAAATTGGATGTAAATAACCAGACCCACCATGTGCATCAACACCATATTTCAAGGCCACTTAGACTTGTCCTCCAAGGGCCATTTATCATATGCCTATAAAAATAGAGACGGGTTCAGTCGCTCTGAGACCGCGTGATCACACAGCAGAGTCCAAGAGAAACCATTTCCCCAAATCTTAACCCTGTGAGTCCTTCCATATGCTATATAAAAATACATATCTTTTTTTTTTTTCCTTACAAAAGTAATATTCCATGGTTCCTTTCTCAGTTTCAAATGTGCCCAAGGAAAACATATATGATGGTGTAGGGATCCATAATCGAACACAGAAACACAAACAGCCATCTTCAGCTCTGGTTTCACTAGAACAGCCAGAGTGTAACGGGCTTTCGTGATTTTTATGAGGATTTTGAGGGGCAGTGTGGTCAGTTTCGTTGGCAGTAAACATTTGGAGGGTTTTGAGAAGCCTCACCCCAATGCATATGAGGCAAGTGACTAACTGTACTTTTTAAATTTTAAGTTTAAATCTGGGGCGACACAGTGGCTTAGCGGTTAGCACATTCGCCTCTCAGCGCTGGGGATTCTCGGTTCGAATCCCTATCTGGGTGGAGTTTCCATTTTCTCCCCGTGTCTGCGTGGGTTTCCTCCGGGTTTTCTCCGGGTTCTCCGGTTTCCTCCCACACCCCAAAAACATGAAGGTAAATTGAATGCACTATATTTCCCTGTATAGTGTGTGTATGTGTGTGTGGCTGTGTGAGTGAGTGTGTACCCAGTGATGGATTGACACCCTGTCCTGGGTGTATCTACCCAGCGCTCGAGATGTTCTCCTCTGGATGGGCATGGGGAACCCCCCCACGACCCTCATAATGGAATAAGCGGAAGATAATGAATAAAAAGTTTAAATCTGAAATTATATAAAAAGAACATCTGGTGGAAACCTTGGTTAGACAATTTTATTTTCTAGTGAAAAAAAATAAGTCGTAAGTGAAAGTGTGTTACTACGTTACTATAATTTGAATTGCCAGGACGTAGGGTTCTTGGGAATAACTAGCAGTGAATTGCTGGGAATGTTAATTCCCCATTTTCTAAATACAACCATTGGGAGACTTCTTGCACGTTAGCACATTTGCCTCTCAACGATGGGGATCCAGGTTTGAATCCCAATCTTGGTGGAGTTTCCATGTTCTCCTTTTTTCCGTGATCTCTGGTTTCCTACTACTGGTTTCAAGGTAAATTGAATGCTCTATGTTGCCCCTATTTAAATGTAATTTTAATTTAAGTGATCTACTTTGCCTACAGTGATTACACACAGAGGAATTTGTCCTCCACATTTAACCCATCTGTTCAGTGACGCACACACTGGTGAAGTGAGCACACGTACCCGGAGCGGTGGGCAGCCTTGTATACGACGTCCGGAGCAATTGGGGGTTACGGGCCTTGCTCAAGGGCACTTCACCCGTAGTGCTTGGTGGAACTGGGAAGCGAACCGGCGACCTTCAGGTTGCAAGGCTGGTTCCTTAACCACAAGCCTACAACTGCCCCTAGTGTGTGTTTGTGCCCCTATGTGCCCAGTGATATATTGGCGCCCTGTCCTTGGGTAAGTGAAGGATAACGAATGAACAATACAATACAACACAACTGAGCCAACAGGTTGATTGACACTTACTTTATGCTACTGGGCTGGCTGGGCCTCACTCAGATTATGTAACCTTGGTAACAAATGAATCGTGATTGGTTAAATGCTTTAATAAGAAAATACATGTCTGGAAGCGTTGCTACCGGACTTCGTTAAGTGCTCAGTGCTGGGTTATTATGTGCCAACGAAGTGGCGTGTCTTTAGAAGTGTTTATGTGTTGGTTTTATGTTTAATACTTCACACTTTTATTCCATATACCCTGAAGCTTCCACCATGTCATCACATGAATAAGTGCTGAACCCTACAACAAAGCCGCTTGCACCTGGAACCACGGAGGCATGAACTTAATTTTGTTATTTTTTCATCAAGTATTTATTTATTTACTTACTTTCTCGTTTGGCTCCTTAAGGAGGGTTTACTATAATGTACCTCTTCAGGGTACACCCCCACCGTAACCACAGGAATGGTTCTGGCACAGATATTGGTGCACCTGATCTCCACTGATCCAGTGCCAGGCATATTTAAACCGATGCCGCTATTAAGAGCTCAGTGTTTTATAGGCTCGGTCATTACATGCATACATGCACAAGCCCCTGCAGTACCTCTGGGTGTCCCATACTGCATTCTGTTGCAAACTGGCCTGGTTCTGACCAATAGGGGTCAGCAGCAGGAGGTGCATATTTCTGTAGAGTGTGATTATTAGGCAAAGCAATAAGGCATGGGAGGGCATATATTATTGGGAATAAATCACAGGAAAGAGGTTAACGCGTAGCAGCGTGCACTTGCAACTCTTACTTGTGATTTATTTACAATAATGTACAACCTCGAGTATCTTGGTAATCAAAATCACTAACAAAATGGTCTTGTGCGATATTATGTAATCCGGAGGGTGAGATAGCTCAGTGGTTTGGGTGTTGTACTATCAATCAGAAGGTTGGGGGTTCAAATCCCAGGTCTACTGAAGTTACCAATGTGGGTCCTTGAGCAAGACCTTTAACCCTCATTGTTCCAGGGTTCTGTTTCAACCCTGTATTCTGACCCCAACCAAGTTGTAAGTCGCTTTGGATAAAAGCGTCTGCTAAATAACCAAATGTAATGTAAATGTAAATGTTGCTGAGTAATGGGATACAGGACTAGTGCTCATTGGGAAATGGCTTGCTTTTTAAATGCATCTGGATTTTCATTATTGTTTTTTTTTTATCATTTTTTTTTCTAGCAAGTGTCTATGGAAAAGAAGTGTTTTGAGAAGTTTCTTGAAAAAGTTGAGTGACTCAGCCTTACGGATGTTGTTGGGAAGGTCGTTCCATAGTTTTGCAGTGGGAAAGGAAATAGAGTGAGAAATAGTTGAGTTGGGATCACCAGGTGACATTCATCACTAGAGCGCAGTGAACGAGTTGGAATGTATCTAGGAAAGATCCACTGAAGGTCAGAGGGGCCAGATCCAGCGACTGTCCTGTAGGCCAGAGTCAGTGCATTGTACTGAATGCAAGCAGCTACAGGAAGCCAATGGAGAGAGATAAGTTATTTAACGGCTGAGCCAATCAAATTTAAGGACCAGAACTATCTGTTTTATAAGAATGCTTAGTGTATTTGTGTTCTGGGCCATGACGGACATCCCTGCATAAAACACTCCATATCCTTCACAAGTATTGGCACCCCTGGAAACTATTTGATACATTCATTCCATCCCCTGCAAAACAAACTAGTATTGGTTTCCATGTATTTACATTTTACAAAAAACTTTGGAAACACTTTTGAATGTAGAAGCAGTCCTGGACATACCTGCCAAATTTGAAGTTTGTGGGATGTGGGGAAGTGCCCAATTAGAGTAGGGCCCATATTTTGAAGTGGGCCCCCCGGGGGATTTTTTGGAATTTTTTTTGAATCTCTATGACTGTAGAAACAATCCTGGATATACCTGCCAAAGTTAGAGTGTGTGGGATGAATGGAAGTGTCCAACTAGAGTAGGGCCCATATTTTGTATTGGGTCCCCTGGTGAGCCCCCCGTGGTAATTGTTTGGAATTTTTGATATGACTATGACTGCAGAGGTTCTCCTATATATCTCTGCCAAATTTGAAGTTTGTGAGGTCAGTGGAAGTGCCCAATTTAATCAGGGCCCGTGTTTCAGATTGGGTCCCCTGGTGGGATTTTGAAAGTGAAAACTGCT
>JAOUQT010005988.1:0-12407 GCA_025769995.1 Xyliphius kryptos | reverse complement strand
GGGGGGGAGTTCTCCATGGCCATCCAGAGGAGAACATTTCAGGCGCTGGGCAAATACAACCAGGACAGGGTCCTGCATTGGCATTGACGCTGGGCACACTTACTCACACAGCCACACACACTATATGGGGCAATTTAGAGCATTAAATTGACCTTGAACTCATGTTTTTGTGGGAGGAAACTGGTGAACCCGAAGGAAACATGGGGAGAACATGGAAACTCCACCCAGATTGGGAACCGAACCCGGGAATCTAACGACTACGCCATCAAGCTGCCCATGACGTTTTTATTTTTTATTTTTTTAAATCACTGCAATATATAACTTTCTCCAACAAAATCAGATGTGGAATTATCCAAATATCTTAGGCCATATTTCTTTTGCTCCTGCCACTTTTCTTTATATTTTGTATTTAAACTGCTAGTAATAGTGTATAATATGATCATATTGCAGTTTTATTTTTCTGCTTTTTAACATGCACTTATTGTTGGTCCTTTTATTCTTTATTCTTAATACATTCTTTTTATATTAAAATCTCTGTAGATGGTGCAACTGTGACCCGAGGGATTAATAAAGTAAAGAATTCCAGTCTACAACATTACAACATTCACTACACTACAACACTGAAATCTTATTTAGATTTACGCATTTTTAAAAAATTCATTAATCCTATATGAGGGTCGCAGGTAGGTTCCCAATGCCCATCCAGGGAAGGATGTCTCGGGCGCTGGGCAAATACACCCAGGACAGGGTGCCAATCTATAGCTGGTCACACACTCACCCAGACTATGGGGGCAATTTAGAGCATTCCATTTACCTTGAATCCATGTTTTTGGACTGTGGGAGGAAACTATATGCAGATTGGGATTCAAACTGAGAGATGAACATGCTACCACTAAGCCACTGTGACGCCCCATTTTGAAAGCATTTCATTTCAACGTTTGTATTACCACATCACAGATTTTTGTTTTATTGCATTTTACATCGATTTACATAATAAAATAAAAATCTTTACGAAATATGGTAGTTAATTCAAAATCAGAGCAATCGTTTTAAATCAGTTCCATTTCTCATCCAGCTCAACCTACCTACGCTTACAGCTGCGATAACTGGGGCTGTGATGATTGACAGCGCCACACCACCAGTGATGGCCAGGTTCCTCCTATGTTGGGGGGTCTTCTTTCCCTCATAGTGGGCATAGATCTGCATCAGAGAAGAGAACAAACTGAAACGGGGAAAGCAGTAAAAACGGTCACTGCACTTTACAAAAGCATACACATGGGTGATACACTTTAAAGCCAAAAGAATGTGTTTTAGTTAAATGTTATTGTGTACAGTAGGGTTGAGCTCATGGATCAATGCAGATGACTGAAGCTACTTTACAAACCGAAGGGCAAAACCAAATAGTAGAAGAGATGTAATTAGGGCCGTGTTATAAATAGGGTTGTGATGGCTCAGTGGATAAATCTTTCTACTGTTAACCACAAGGTTGAAGGGTTAAGTCTTATTGGACCCCTTCCACCAATGCTAAGCCATTGATGATCAAACTGTATTATGTCATATTCTCAATTCATAACTTTGGGCATTTACTTCATACATTTATTTACTTTCTATTTACTTTCTACATTTAGACTAGAGTTGTGGGTGAGGGCTTTTCCAGTGCTCACAGGGTACAAGACGAGGAAAAATACCAATGCACACACACACATTGCTAAGAGAAATTGAGAATCTCCAAGATCCCACAAAAATAACCTAGGCCTCCACATTTAACTCATCCATGCAGTCAAACACACATATATACACACTGAGTAAAGTGAGCACACGTAGGAGCGGTGGGCAGCCGGGAAGCAATTAAGGTTGAGTATCACTTCACCCATAGTACTTGGTGGGATCAGGAATCGAACCAGGGACCTTCAGTTATTAAATACAGCAGAGTAATAATACAATAATATTAAAAATAGTCGTACAGGCACGTGGAGGCCACACATACACACTACTGAGCCTCATTTGAACTTGTCTTGAGGAATTTCCACTGAAGTTGGATCAGCCTGTCATTTGATTTTGAGTAGGATTCCAAATCCAGACCTCCATGGGATCATCATTTTCATTTACATTTTGATCATTTTATGTTATTTTGTTCTTCATGCATTCCACTATCTACTACATAAAGATTTTCAACTAAAATAATTGTAATCATTAAGATCTAGGATGTGTTATTTTAGTGTTTCCTTTATTTTTTTGAGCAGTGTGTAATATAAAGTTGACACCCCTGCTTCAATAAAAATGTTTTATTTTACATACAGATGTAACAGAGACAAAGTACAATTACATGATTATCATTCAGTCAAATTAATTTAGTCAAGTTCATCTTAATTATATAAACTTTAAAGCCATAATTTCTTTAAAAACAATTGGCTTTCAACTCTCACGTTGTTACCAAGTCCTTATCTGTAGAGCAGCACAGGCTTCTGCTAGTTTATTATAAAAGCAAAGTTTAGAGAAACATGCCGAAGGAATTCTTCTTAGGTCACCACAATTAATCCATCTCATCATGGACCTGTTGGTCTCGGCATCCTACTGCTCACCCTTTCCGCCTATACCTCACACAGATTCATGTAACAGCTTAAATCCACTTTCTTAATACAGCATCCATGCCAATCTGCTACTGCATGAGGCAGAAGAACTGTGTCTTAGGTGGATGAGAATGTATTAACCCAACACCAAGCATTCAACATCATCAATTTAAACCTATTCCATGCTGAATCATTGGTTGGTGCCATGAACAGCCATATTTGCACCCGATCTGTTACCGTGGCTACAAGGCAGAACATTACAGTAACGGGGTTCCTAATTTAAAGATGGAGAAATCTAGCAAATGAGCACTGAATGTAAAATCGAGTTAAAAAGGTTATAAAAGAAACACTTTTAATCCATAAAACCCAAACATATAAATCATCAGTGACTGTGATTTATTTGTTATTGTCTGAGTCTGTTCTCATGGAGTGAGACAGGTGAGCGTTCCAATGTAATTGAAGTCAGCTAATCCCTGCCGAGAGACTGACTAAAATGTCAAGTCCTCAGAGTTCCTAAACACAGGGAGTGGTACATTCCAGACCTGGAGAAAAAAAAGGATGCATTTCAGACTGCGGTGTATTTAAGTCAAGTTCAGAACAGACATGTTCTAATTACATTTTTAGTCATTGCCGTGCTTGCAGTAGAAGGTAAATGATCAAATTTGAGGTATTTATGTGGGTTACGTCCTATGATAAAGTTCTTGTTGACGTGATCACTCATAAGACATGTTATAACATTATAATTACAGCACTTTACTGTATCTGTTCATTTAATTGGGTTCATCCTGGTTGTTTTTTAGGTAAAACATTGTTTTTTGTAATGCAGGTGCCGAGAAGTGTGTCATTAACACCTGCCTTCAAAACAAACAATACAGTAATGAGGTTCTGGGTTCAATTCTCTGGTCCCTCAGAGTCCATTCTGTCTGTATTTTGCATGTTTTTGGGGGGTTTTACACATAATTTAAAAATATGAGATAAGCCTGGGCGATATACCGAAAATCATTGTGGTTTTTTCTGTCATTAACCAAGTGGTACCAGCAATTTTGTTCCCATGTGTATGTACAGTATGTCTACTCGGTGTAAGACTGGTTACTTCTCCAAGAAATTTCCCTTTTTTGTCCATAGGAGGGAATAAATAGATTCTAGCAGTCCCTGTAACAAACTAACTTAATAAATACATAATACATTTTTAAATCCGACATTGGATTCATTGAACTGCTGCCAGAAAGATGTTCTAACTGGGCGAGTGTTTCTAATCCAGTTCACAATAAATGAGCGCCCTTACTTATTTTTGACATCATTGTGTCTGAATCTGTTTACATTTAGGAGAAGCGCCGTCTGGCCATCCAGAAAGCGGCCCAGCAATGGGAGGAATCCAGGACCTTTCTGGAGCTTCCATCTCAGAATGGTGCCAAAGAAGAGCCAAGTCCAGAGAACAGCCCTGCGCATAGTCCCGGACAGACCAATGGGATTTCTCAAGAGCTTTCACCTGATGAGCTGAGGTAAAAAGCAATATGTTATAGATTATGTATTAAGGGCCAATCACAAGTTTACCCCTCTCCCCCACCCGCCTCCCCATTTCACATCCAATTCGATTCTAACTTCACTTACATAAATAAAGCCATAAAATCAGCCTATTAATACAACAACAAAGTCAATTTATTTAGTTATTTACCACCTATACCTAAAATATATAACTTATTTACTTTAATAAGCTTTTTCAAACTTCACGGTAAATTCTTAAATGCCGTGAGATTATTTGGGAGTCACACATTCTCATTGGCTAAGACGTTTTTGGTGAGCCATCCAATCACAAGTTTACTTCTCTCCCCTCACCCGCCGCCCCATATAACCTCCAATTGGATTCTTACTTCATTAACTGTATGAGCGGTTTAAACACCCAAATAAAGCGATAGATCGGGCTATAATTAAATAAGTACATTAACGAAGTACAATTATTTTGTTAATTCCCACCTCTACCTCTGAAGTACATAATAACTCACTTAAATGCGCTTTTTTAAAACGTGACGATGAATTTTTAAATGCCGTGAGCGTCTTTGTCAGTCACACATTCTCATTGGCTAAGACGTATTTGGTGAGCCATCCAATCACAAGTTTACTCCTCTCCCCTCACCCGCCTCCACATTTAACATCCAAATGGATTCTAACTTCATTAGCTGTATGAGCGGTTCAAACATGCAAATAAAATCGGCCTGTAAATAAGTACATTAATGAAGTACAATTATTTTGTTATTTACCATCTCTACCTCTGAAATACATAATAATTTACTTAAATGTACTTTTTTAATACGTGACCATGAATTCTTAAATGCCGTGAGCGTCTTTGGCAGTCACACATTCTCATTGGCTAAGACGTATTTGTTGAGCCAGCGAGGTCGAATGACGATTAGTTTATCTCTGTGCCTGTCAGCCAGCAATCCTCCCCGTTTAACATCCATTAAGGTGCTAAATTTATCAGCTGTGTGACCGATTTAAATACATAAATAAAGCCATAATATCAGCCTATAAATACAAAAACAAAGTCAGTTTATTTAGTTATTACCACCTCTACCTAAAATACTTAACTCACGTACTTTAATACGCGTTTTCAAACGTAACGGATAATTCTCAAATGCCGTGAGATTATTTGGGAGTCGCACATTCTCATTGGCTAAGACGTATTTGGTGAGCCATCCAATCACAAGTTTACTCCTCTCCCCTCACCCGCCTCCTCATTTAACATCCAAATAGATTCTAACTTCGTTGGCTGTATAAGCGGTTTAAACACGCAAATAAAGCGATTAAATCGGCTTATAAATAAATTTGTACATTAACGAAGTACAATTATTTTGTTACTTTTCACCTCTAACTCTAAAACACAATAACTCACTTAAATGTACTTATCAAACGTGACGATGAATTCTTAATTGCCGTGAGCGTCTTTGGCAGTCACACATTTTCATTGGCTAAGACATTATAAGAATAATGATTGGTTTATCTCTGTGCCTGTCAGCCATCCATCCTCCCCCTTTAACAAAGGTTTAAACTTTATTAGCTGTGTAAGCGGTTTAAATTAAAATTAAATTTTGTGTGTGTGTGTGTGTGTGTGTGTGTGTGTGTGTGTGTGTGTGTGTGTGTGTGTGTGTGATTTGTTCAGTAAAATGTCTTTGATGAACATGTTCTTTCTTTTACTTCCTGTCCCTGTTTAGTAGAAATAAGAAAGTGAGTCCATTCACTCTTTCCGAGCGTCCAGCAGGTGGCAGTGACGGTAAACTGCGTCCATCCAGCCGTCCCAACAGCCCCAGAGACCCCAGGTAGACATACTGTACACCTACTTATAGTACATACGTACCGGATTTGTGTAACTACCAATAATGGACCACCACACAGCTAAACAAAATAATAAAACACTAACATTGATGAATATAAAATATCATTTGTATGATGTATGACCATGTAAAATGGTTTGAGATGCTTTGTGTGATATTTCTTTCTTTCCTTTCTTTCCCTCCCTCCCTCTCTCCATCCCTCCTCTCGCTCTATTTTTTTTTTTTACCATATATATGCTCTTTTTCGTTCTGATAATCTAGACCAGGGGTATTTGATTAGAATTTAGTAGAGTACAGTTAGAGGACATTTTGTCAGATGAGGGCCCGAACCATCATCATAATCTTTGTTTCTTTACTTAGTTCTTTATTTCTCTCTTATGTTCACTTTTTCTTAAATTTTTTCGTTCATATCTTCTTTTCATTCATTTCTTCTTTCTTTCTTTCTCTCTTTTGTTCATTCTTTCTTTAATTTTTTCGTTAATTTGTTTTTCTTTCGTTCATTCTTTTGTTCATTTTTTCTTTCTCTCATTCATTCTTCTTTCGTTCTTTTGTTCATTCTTTCGTTCATTCTTTTGTTCTTTCATTCATTTCTTCTTTCTCTTGTTTATTCTTCTTTCGTTCATTCTTCCTTCGGTCATTCTTTCTTTCGTTCATTCATCTTTTGTTCTTTCGTTCATTTCTTCTTTCTTTCGTTCATTCTTTTGTTCTTTCATTCATCTTTTGTTCTTTCGTTTATTCTTTCGGTCCTTCGTTCAGTTCTTTCTTTCGTTCATTCTTCTTTTGTTTATTCATTATTTAGTTCTTTGGTTTATTTCTTCATTCTTTCGTTTATTCTTTCTTTAGTTCTTTCTTTTGTTCATACTTTTTTTGTTCATTCTTTCTTTCGTTTATTCTTTCTTTAGTTTTTTGGTTTATTTTTTCTTTTTTTCGTTTAATTCTTCTTTCTTTCTTTCTTTCTTTCTTTCATTTCTTTATTATTTCTTAAAATAAACATTTAAAACAAAATTATTCCCAATAGTTAATCGTTTTGGGCCCGTCGTGAACAACGTCTGGGTTGGGAGTGTGGTCTGCCTATTACTGACTTTTGATCTAGAAAATTATTAAATAACAGTGTGTATTTTCTTATAACTTTTGTTCTGAAAAATTTTCAGAAGGAACTATTGTCCCCTGGGCAGCTTGACTTCATCAAATTTGTCCCTCTTTGCAAAAAGTTTGGACATTCCTGAATTAAATAGACCATATGTATAAAATAAAGAATGTGAGTGTATGTTTATTGCTTCGACAAGCTGTGTACTCTAAATAAGCTGTAATTTTAATACAGTCTTTGTAACCGATCACCTCCCACAATCATCCTCTTTCTGTCAGTTGTTTCCTGAAACAAAATCGCAGACAAGTTCCTCTCTTTTCTTTGATTCCCTTTGTGGCTCTACTATTACACCACAGCTCCCTCACGGTCTGACCTTGAATTAGACAATAGTGTTGATCTAAATGGTTAAATTCTAAAATCAGGTCTAATCCACATGTGGGTGTCAGGAAACTTTGCGATCGCTGAAGCGCCACCTGGATATTGAGTCTTCCTGAGACTCTCGAAGATCCTTTACTCTCACGACTTTGTCGGAGGCGAGCCAGTTAGGTCAGAGGGCTGTCTGTTCTCTCCTGGTACAGACCAACTGGGTTTTGCTCAGACACTTAATGCCTGCAGGCTACTTAAAGGAACGTTTACTAATGCAGGCCTTTGTGAGAAGATTGCTGATTAGCATCTGCGCTAATGGATCAGGTTGATACAGTGTTGGCAGTGTGCCATTTGGGCACTTAGGATTGTTAGCAGTTTTGCCCTGATTTAAGTGTTTACACCTGCACCAGGATACACATGAGCAAGATGCAAGGTTTTAGCTAATTGGAAAATGAGGGACCAGCTCTTAGCATTTGTCGTGAACTAGCCAATTCCAAGGCAGAATCTATTAAAGATGGCGGTGCTGTGTTTATTTTTGTTGAACCTTTTCTTCAGTTTGGGATTGATTATGCCCTGAGCCTATCCCAGAATCACTGGGAGTAAAGTGGAGATTGGGTCTGAATGCAAATAAAAATTGATACATTCCAAAGCACCATGCAGTCTCACATTTCATTCATATGGAGATTATCATTTTACAGTGAACCCAGAGAGAACATGCCCAAGCCTTCACACAAACAGCAACCTAAGCCAAGATTCAGACTTAGTCCCTCAAGCTATGAAGTTTCAGCAATAACCACTGCGCCACCAAGTCATTCTATGATAAAACTGTACATTTATAATTTATTGTTTACCAAAGTTTAAATCTTATTTTCATTTCTAGACTCCAGGAAACGGCAGGCGTCAGTGTGCAGAGTCTGTCTTTGTCTGAGAGCCATGTGGCTGAGCTGGACGGTGAGACAGTGAGGCTCTTTGGTGCAGGAGCCCTTGAGACCCTAGACAGAGGATGGGGTGTGCAGACAGCCAGCACTGTTACAACTATTGCCTTCCGCTACATAAACTTCGACAACATCGTACCCACTCTACCACGCATTCGCCTAAAGTTTCCAAACCTCACGGTAAGCTTAACCTGAACAGAACCCTCTTTTAAAAGAAGCGTATGCTCATCTTCTGGAAGTATCAGTATAGATATGCTGCTTATACCTTTATTATATACTCAAATTGAGATTGTGAGTAAGACCCTCTCATCCAAGAGCAGAAGCTGTCATAGATACAAATATTAGAATATGTTTGTGTATTTAAGTTAAACGTAGAGGTAGAGGGTGTGGTAGCTCAGTGGTTAGAAAGTTGGACTATCAATTTGAAGGTTGTGGGTTCAAAACGGCAAGGAGTGGGAGGGAGTGGTAGCTTAGCTTTTAGGGCATTGGACTGTCAATCAGAAGGTTGCAGGTTCGAATCCCAGGTCCACTGAATGTGGGTCAATGTGGGTCCTTGAGCAAGACCCTTAACCCTCATTGCTCCAGGGATGCTGTTTCAGCCCCGTGTTCTGCCCCCAATTATCAAGTTGTGATGCTTGTAAGTCGCTTTGGATAAAAGCATCTGCGAAATGACTAAATGTCAAAACCCAGGTCCACTGAAGTTACCAATGTGAATCCTTGAGCAAGACCCTTAACCCTCATTGCTCCAGGGGTTCTGTATGTAACCCTGTGTTCTGACCTTAACCAAGTTGGGATACTTGTAGGTCACTTTGGATAAAAGTGTCTGCTAAATAACCAAATCTAAACGTCTCTTCACCTGCGTTCTCCAAATTTTCATATCACCAGAGTGGGCTCATGTGCTCTGAAGTAGAGGCTTTGGGGAAAGTGTGTGGGGGAAATTAGAGGGGGTATCTCAGTTAAATACATTTATATTTTTTCTTCCTCTTGCAAAGTTCTTAATATTATGTACCCCAGCTTTAAACCTACAAGAAAGCAATGATATATAAATATCAGAATCAGATTTATTGGCCAAGTGTGTTATACACACAAAAAAAATGTGTGAGGTTTTTGACTCTCTAGTATTTAACACATTGAAATACACAATAAACAGATTTACGATGATGTATACAGACTTTTAACGATATACATAGAATTTACAAAATACACTTTCGCAAATGTTTAAAAATGGATTTGGAAGGTGCATTTAGGCTTTTGGAGGTAATGAGCTTTTTATGAAGTATTCATGATGGTGATGGTTTGGAGATAGAGACTACTTATGTGCCTGGTTGTTTTTGTCTTCAGCGCTCGGTAGTGTCTGCCAGAGGGAAGGAGATGATGATCTACAAAATGATCGACAAATACTTCCAGGACAGGGCGCCAATCTATCATTGGACACACCCTCACACACACAGACTATAAGGGAGCCAATTTACCTTAAATTTACCTCACTGCAGTGTTGAGCACTATCCACTACCCAAATGATACATGATCTGTGGTTATCCTATGGGGGTCCTGACCAACACAGAAAAATATAAGGGGGTTAACCACGTATGAAAAGAAACAGACAGCTCACAGTTTGTAATTGCAAAAGCACAAAGTGTTTGTGTATTGTAAATCAAAGCAATTATATAGACAATGTGTGTAGAATAAATAAGGTGAGTGTATTATATTTTGCTTTGACAAGCTGTGTGCTCTAACTAAGCAGTCACCCAGAATGCAACCTGTCATTTAAATGCAGGAGCACAATACCTGTCTCTGTAGCAGTTTACCTCCTACAATCATTCTTTTCCTTTCCTGTTCCTCTCTTTTCTGTGATTTTACTTGATATTAAATTTATAGTCTTTTTTACTTTTATTTTGTAATTAGGTTTATATAGCTTTGTTTTACTATCATTAATGCTGCTGTATTGATGCAAACTTATCTTATGTATTTTTATATGCAGCTTTTTTTTTTTTTTTTTGTTTAATCTTCCCCACTTTCTTCTTTTTAGCATCTGATCTTCTTGGAGACCAATATATCACGACTTCTGCAATTGGCCGCTCTGGCGCAGGTGAAAAGACTGGAGCAAGTGACCATAGAGCCAGAGGGGAACCCGGTCGTGAGCCTGGCTCTGTGGAAGGCCTTCCTCATCTACAGACTTAATCACTTTAACCTGCAGAAAATCAATGGCACTGAGGTATAACCCCCCCCCACACACACACCCCCCTATTAAAAAAGAAAATCACCCCAGTTCAGATAAATAGCAACATTAAGCTTTATAGTCCAAACGACAAATCATAAATTCCACTAATATGCTTTAAAACCATTTGTGCTGCTGTTTATGGTTTGCTTGTGTTTCGGATAATTGGCTGAATTTATATAGTCTCTTTTTTACAGAAGCTACATTGTAGTAATGAGTGAGAACACATGTCTAAAGGTATGAGGATTCATAAAACTATATTTGAAAGAGTATCAACCATTTTTGTAAATTTCAAACATTTTTTAAGACATTACTGTGAAAAGTTTCCATAGTAACATATACTGTTTATTTCCAAGACTTGAGCTTTATAGGAAATACAAAATGCCACCTATGTGTACCGTCACTGCTGAATGCTTTTATGTATCAATCATTTGTCACTCATGACGTCTGTTTGTAGAGAAAATAACTTTAAAAGAAATGACCTCAAAACAAAGTTCTAAGAACTACTATAATTATTCTCAGGTCTTGCAGTTCAAACACACAAAAAGGAGTTTTGAAAACTAACCAGAAACAGAAGTTTCTTAATTAGGGGCGTGGTAGCTTAGTGGGTAGGGTGTTCAATCTAAAGGTTGTGGGTTCAAATCCCAGGTCCACTGAAGTTACCAATCTGGGTTCTTGAGATAACCCTCATTGTTTCAGGGTGTTGTATCAACCCTGTGTTTTGACCCCAATCTTCAAGTTGGGATTCTTGAAAGTCGCCAAAATGACCAAAACAAACTTTATAAAGTTGGTTAGGAAAAGATACAAGGCTAAAAAGAACAGAAGAGGTGTAAAGTTGTTTCAATGGATTCCTATGAGGAAAAATGCTACGAAAAAGGGGCGTGGCACAAAAACGCACACAAGCAACCAGTGATACGAATGTAAAGCAGTCACGGATATGTGTTATTGTCAATAATGTCACGGCTGGACAAATGGCTCAGCCAATCATATCCGTTTTATAATGAGCCATAGTTTTTATTTCTTCTTATTTTTTTTTCTAGAATAATTGTTTATTAGAATTTTCCTTGATATATTTTGTGTAATGTGTTATAATTTTGTCTTTTGTCGTACAAGGTTACCATGAATGATGTCATTGCAGCTGAACGTCTTTTTGGAACACTGGGACATGTGGCATTCACAGAAACACCTCACCATCGTCTGCTTCTACTGCTGGAAGAGTCCAGGTGAGTGATTGATTGTGTGGTGTGTGTTTTACTTTTATGTACCACTGTACATCTAAAATAGAAATAGAACTATAAAAAACACTATAAAAGAAAAGATATTGCACATATGATGATTGAATGTTTTGTTAATTTGGGGGTTACTGGGAGCAGTGCTGATTGTACTGCAGCTGGAATGAAGGACCTGCGGTAACACTCCTCAACATACTTTGGGTGATGCAGCCGGTCACTGAAGGTGCTGCCCAGTGCTGCTATAGTCTCATACATGGGGTGGTCATTGATTGTCCATAAAAGCTGTTAGATTGTTAGCATCCACCACCTGCACCGGGTCTGAGGATTGCCAAGGACAGAGCTGGCCTTCCTAATTCTGTTCCTGTCTGCATTTGTGATGCTGCCTATGCACAGCACACAACTCCATTAAAAATGGCCAATGCCACCACTGTGTCAAAAAAGATCTTATGGATTGGCCTCTGCACCCCAAATGACCTTAATCACCTCAGCAAATAGGAATCTGCTCTGTCCTTTTTTTTTTTTTATAAAGTGCAGCTGTGTTGTCTGATAAGTGTAGTTTTGTGTTACAACCAACAATTGATCATCCAGAGGGCATTGTAGTGTGTGTGTGTGTGTGTGTGTGTGTGTGTGTGTGTGTGTGTGTGTGTGTGTGTGTGTGTGTGTGTGTGTG
>JAOUQT010005978.1:0-12407 GCA_025769995.1 Xyliphius kryptos | reverse complement strand
AAACTTTCAAAGAGGAATGGAAGTGGGGGGCATCTGTGTGGTCGGTGGGGGGGGGGGGTTTACTCAAGCGGTGTTGGGATTTTGATGAAGCGGGGCGTGGAGCTGAAAGAAGAGCTCAAACGGGATGCAGTAAGGTTGGTAGGGGTGGATATAAAGTGGGAAAAGAGACTTTTGAACCTCTTGAATGTGTATGGACCACAGGGGGGTGGTGAAAGGGAGGAGGTTTTGAGGGAATCAAAGTGTTGGGGTTTGGTGGAAGAGAATTAATAGTGGTTGGGGATTTCAATGTTGACCTAGACAAGGAAGGAGTAAAGGGGGGAAAATGTATCGGGGGTCTGTGGCGGTCGCTCGGACTCGTGGGGAAGCAAAGGCAGGCTGGTTGGTTTTCTGGCCAGTAAGGGAGTAGAGTTAGTTAATGGAGGGAAGAGGTGGGTATGGTTTAGTGACCATGAGCTTGTGGAGATTTGCATAAGAGGGAGGAGGGAAAGACGAAGGTGGTGGTATTGGAAGCTAAATACAAAAATATAACGGCAGGATGGGGTGAAGGTGGAGTTTTGAGAAACTATGGAAAGGGTGGAGGAACCTGAAAGGTGTAAGGCGCCAGGCGGGGCGCTCACAGAGAACCGCTAGAGGCGCATCAAGTAATCAGCGCTAATTGGAGGAAGCCGCGTTATGTGCTATTTAAAGTGGTGGTGAGTTGACTGTGTGCGGAGTCTTTGAACTCTTTTGGGGGTTACGCTTCTCGCACAGCTCTCGGCCATATTAGCGTTTGCTTTTTTTTTTTCCCTCATCCTTTTGCATCCTTGTACGCGAGTTTTTTTATAGGACAGCAGGGCTCCGAGGTAAAGGCAAGTCGGTAACGTGTATGAGGTCCTGTGGTTCATTCTTAACTATTGTCGGCGTTTCGTGTGGGTCTCTTCCCCCTTACGCCCGTGTCGGAGACGTGCTTTCGTGAAGCATTTATTTACTTTTGTTTGCGTCCTCGTACGCTTGTTGGTTTTCACAGGGCTCCGAGGTACACGCTGTACAAGAGGTACCCTATCCCAGTGATGGCGCGTGGGGTTTACACTCAGGTCAGTAAGCTGTAGGTCCCCGGTTCGAGGCCCGTGGCGTGAACCTGAATTTACTTTCTAGTTATTTTTTTATTCTTTTCTCCGTCTCTCGTGTGGAGATTATTTTCAGCTTCGTGCAAATTGGGTTTCCCACTTTCCCCGTTACAGAAAGACTCCGCCAAACATGGACCCAGCCGAGGCTGAGCATTTGCGGTCTACGTTGCAGGGGCGGGCTGCAGTGTTGTCCTCTCACGAAGGGGCGCTACAAGCAATAATGACGCGACTCCAGGACATCACTAATCTATTGACTCCTGGTGGTGCAGCCGATCCAGATAGAGTTCCAGAGGCAACCGCCTCCTCGGACCCCGAGTATTCAGGTCACCGTTCCTTAGGGGGGGAGCAATCGGGGGAAGTGGCGTTACCACCTCCGGAGCGTTTCGATGGCAGGGCCGCGCGATGTCGGGGGTTCCTCCTACAATGTTCATTAATATTTAAGCAACAGCCAACCAGGTTTCGCTCAAATCGGACCAAAAATGCGTACGTGGTGTCTCTTCTATCGGGACGGGCGTTGGCATGGACCTGAGTGTGGCATGGGCCACACCCATTTGGGAGAATCAACCGGAGCTATGTGCCTCTCTTCCACGGTTTATGCGGGTTATGCGGGACACGTTTGACCACCCATTCTCCGGTAGCGAAGTGGCTCCGCGGTTGTTGCGTCTTCGACAGGGCTCACGCACGGTGGCTGACTATGCCATTGATTTTCGTACCCTGGAGGCAGAGAGTGGCTGGGGCGATTGCCCTCTTAGAGCGGTTTTTCAGGAGGGACTCTCGGAGGACTCACGCCGGCGTGAGCGGAGGCCCATTACTTTTCCCAGTGGGGTGGCGCCGTCAGCGGGGGGCGAGTCTAAAGAGCCAGAGCCCATGCAAGTAGGACACACTCAGGTCTGGCGCGAAAGAGGGGCAGTGCCCACCTCTGCTCGTGTACGTCGCCGCCAATCACAGACAGGAAACGTGTAGTCCCGCTCCAGGTCAAGGGGGACGGAACAAGACATATACCTGAAACCCCTGTAGCCGGGTTAAGAGTTTCGGTCATGTTACAGCCTCCTAAGAAGGCTAGGGTTTCACTTTCAGCCTTTATCGATTCCGGAGCGGCAGGAAATTTCATCGACTCAGGATTGGTAGAAACCTTATCACTTCCCACCCGGCCCTTACACCCGTCACTGGCCATCTCCGGTATTGATGGTAGGGCCCTAGGCACGGGACTTATTTCACGGTGCACTCGACCCCTCAGGATGAGCATCGGGGAACATTCGGAGGAGGTGATATTTTATGTCACTGTAGCACCCAAATTAAAATTAATTCTGGGCCACTTATGGTTAACTAAACATAACCCCAGCATTAACTGGGTGACGGGTCGAATTAGTGCCTGGTCCGAGCCTTGCAAGAGGCAGTGCGTAGGGACCGCTACTCGAGCTACCAATTTGGATCATGAGACCCCAGGGCTTGAAAACCTCCCACCAGAATATGGGGATTTAAGGGAGGTGTTTTTCAAGCATAAGGCTTTGGAGCTTCCACCCCACAGGCCTTACGACTGTGCCATTAATTTGGTGCCCGGGGAGGTGCCACCTAGAGGGCATTTATATGCACTTTCTGGTCCGTAGCGGGTAGCGCTTGATGAATATATTCAGGAGTCCTTGGCCGCTGGCTTCATCAGACCATCATCATCACCGGCGGGGGCTAGTTTCTTCTTCATAGCCAGGAAAGACAAATCTTTGAGGCCTTGTATCGACTACCGGGGGCTCAACCGTATAACGGTGAAAGATCGCTATCCGTTGCCGCTCAAGAACTCCGCATTTGAGTCGCTCCAACAGGCACATTTTTTTACCAAGCTGGACCTGCGTAGCGTGTATAATTTAATTCGTATTCGCCAAGGGGACAAGTGGAAGACGGCATTTATTACCCCTTCCGGCCAATATGAATATCTGGTGTTCTGGACTCATGAATGCCCCAGCGGTGTTTCAGCGATTAATTAATGACGTGCTGCGGGATGCCCTTAATCGCTTCGCGTTTGTCTACTTAGATTTTACGACTGCTGTTGGACAACAAGCTATTTGTCAAACTGGAAAAGTGTGAATTCCATAAGGCTCAGGTCTCGTTTTTGGGATTTGCGGTGTCTGCTAGGTCCCTTGCCATGGATCCGGTCCGAACCAAAGCTATCCTGGAATGGCCGGTCAATTAAGGCCATCCAGCGGTTTCTGGGGTTTGCCAATTTCTTCAGGCGGTTTATTCGAAACTGTAGTGCCAAGGCTGACTGCCCTGCTGGGCAAGAGTCCACGCCGCTTTGAGTTAACTCCAGAAGCCGCTAAAGCTTTTGAGAACACCAGGCAGAGTTTGGTTACAGCTCCAGTGCTCACTTTACCCGATCCTAATCTTCCGTTTGTCGTGGAGGTAGATGCATCTGAGATTGGGGTAGGGGCAGTCCTGTCGCAGAGGTCCAGTTCCGATGGCAAAATGCATCCGTGTGCCTATTTTCCCCACAAACTATCCCCAGCCGAAAGGAATTATGATGTGGGTAATATGGAACTTCTAGCGGTCAAGCTAGCCCTAGAGGAGTGGTGTCATTGGTTAGAGGGGGCTCAGCATCCTTTCCAGGTTTTAACAGATCACAAGAACCTGATTTACATTGAGAATGCGAAACGCTTGAACGCTCGACAGGCACGATGGGCATTGTTTTTTGGCAGATTTAACTTTGTCATGTCGTTTAAACCTGGTTCTAAGAATGTTAAGGCCGATGCTCTATCACGGTCTATGTCTGGACCGGAGGCTCAATCCTATTCTTCCCCCAGAACAAATAGTGGCAGCAGTTAGATGGACTCTTGTCAAGAATATTCGCAGGGCCCAGGTACGTGAACCGGGCCCACGACGGGTACCCAGGGGTAAAATGTCTGTTCCCACCAAGGTCCGGAGACAAGTTCTCCAATGGGGGAATTTATCGCAATTAACCTGTCATCCCTGTCCATCGCACTTCTGAGTTTATTGGACGCAAATTCTGGTGGCCCAATTTACTGGCCAGCGTGCGGGAATTTATTGAGTCCTGTATAGTGTGTGCGCAGAATAAAGAATCCCGTACGCGTCCATCGGGATTGCTATATCCCTTACCCATCCCTCCCGCCCGTGGTCACACTTATCGGTGAATTTTATCTCGGGGTTACCCATCTCTGCGGGTAAGACAGTCATCTTGGTCATCGTCGATCGGTTCGCCAAGGCGTGTCGTTTCCTGGCGCTCCCCAAGCTTCCGACCTCGCAAGAAAAAGCACTCCTGTTATTGGAACACGTGGTCAGGTTTCATGGAGTTCCGCAGGACATAGTCTCTGACCGGGGGCCACAATTCATCAGTGGGTTTTGGAAAGCATTTTGCAAATTATTGGGTACATCTGTTTGTTTGTCGTCTGGTTTCCACCCGCAGTCCAATGGTCAGACTGAGAGAGTTAACCAGGATCTGGAGCAGACATTGCGGTGTCTGGCGTCGGCCAATCCCACCACCTGGGCCAAGAACTTGATCTGGGCAGAAATGGCCAACAACACTCTCTGGCACGCTTCTATTAAGATGTCACCGTTCGAATGTCAGTTTGGGTTCCCGCCCCCGTTGTTCCCCACCACAAAGGCAGAGGTTCAGGTTCAGTCGGCCAAGGAGATGGTAGGGCGCATTAAGAAAGCCTGGTGTAGGGCCCGTTCGGCGATGCAAAGGGCTATCGGTACACAGAAATGGACCGCTGACCATAAGAGAACTGTAGGACCTAGCCTTCGCAAGGGACAACGAGTATGGCTATCCACCAAGGATTTGCCGTTGCGCGTGGAGTCTTATAAATTGGCACCTCGTTTCATCGGTTCCTTTAAGATCCTGCAGAAAATCAATCCTGTGTCATACAAACTACAGCTACCTACCTCACAAAAGGTCCACCCTACATTCCATGTGTCCCGTCTGAAACCTTTTTTATGTCGCCCGTCCGCACCCTCTGCGTCTCAACCACCCCCGGCCCCTCAGATTATCCAGGGAAGACCGGCCTACTTAGTGAGGCGTATTTTAAAATCCAATAAGGTTCGAGGCAGGGTACAATACTTGGTGGATTGGGAAGGATTCGGGCCCGAAGAACGCTCATGGGTCACAGCACGCAATATCTTGGATCCAGAACTGATCAGGCAGTTCAAGCGTGAGCGCAACGCGGGCCTGGGAACGTCAGGGGTCGTTCCTAGGAGGGGAGGTACTGTAAGGCGCCGGGCGGGGAGCTTACAGAGAACCGCTAGAGGCGCATCAAGTAATCAGCGCTAATTGGAGGCAGCTGCGTTATGTGCTATTTGAAGCAGTGGTGAGTTGACTCTGTGCGGATTCTTTGCACTCTTTTGGGGCTTACGCTTCTCGCACGTCTCTCGGCCATATTAGCGTTTGCTATTTTTTTTCCCCTCATCCTTTTGCGTCCTCGTACGCGAGTTCTTTTTATAGGACAGCAGGGCTCCGGAGTAAAGGCACGTCGGTAACGTGTAGGAGGTCCTGTGGTTCATTCTTAAATATTGTCGGCGTTTCATGTGGGTCTCTTCCCCCCTTACGCCCGTGTCGGAGACGTGCTTTCGTGAAGCATTTCTTTACTTTTGTTTGCGTCCTCGTACGCTTGTTGGTTTTATGTTTTCACACGGCTCCGAGGTTCATAGGAGCGTAACGTGTAGGAGTTCCTGGGAGGGGTTATTATTTATTTTCTGTTTTGTGGAGGACCGCTTATCGGTCGATACTCTTCCGCACGCTCTCAGCGGTTTACACGCTGACTGCAGTTAGTTTTTGCGGCTCACATTTCAGGCGTGCGCTTAGTGTAGGCGCGTTACGCCACTGCTGTTTTTTCCGCGTCACGTGACGGTTTAGTTTCGGTTTCAGTCTCTGTGGGACGGTGATTTATTTCATTAACGGTTTGCTCACGTGTCGTGGTTTTGGGATTATTTATTTTTAGAGCGGTTGCCCATTTGGGTCAAGTGATTGCTTTAGGTCTAAGGTTTTCATTTCTTTTTTGTATTTTTTTTTTTACTTCCGCGTCCGGCCACGAGGATTAGATACTGCGTCCGCGCGTGGGGTTTACACTTGGTTCAGTAAGCTGTATGTCCCCGGTTCGAGGCCCGTGGCGTGAACCTGAATTTACTTTCTAGTTGTAATTTTTTATTCTTTTCTCCGTCTCTTGTGTGGAGATTATTTTCAGCTTCGTGCAAATTGGGTTCCCCACTTTCCCCGTTACAATAGCAATTAAAACTTGAGGCTGGGTTGGTAAGTTTAAATGGTCAGTGATGCCTAGGCAGCCTGTTTCATGTAAATAATGTTAACTAACATTCACAGTGTATCTGTGATAACCTGGACACATCTCATTAATAAGACACTACTCACAGTTCTGGAAGTAAAGCAGATTTTGAGGTTCTTGGTGGCAATAGGGCTGGTGGCAGCAGCAATGGTGGCAGCAGTGAGGGTGGTGGTGGTGGCAGTGAGGGTGGTAGCAGCAGCAGTGAAGGTGATGGTGGCGGCAGTAAGGGAAATGGTGGCAGCAATGGGGGCGGCTGTAAGGTTTGCAGTGGCAGCAGTGGTGGAGGCAGTAGGGGTAATAGAAGCAGCAGTGGTGGCGGTTGTGAGCAAGGTGGTGGCGGCAGTGAGGGTGGTAGCAGTAGCAGTGGAGGTGGTGGTAGTTGCAGTAGGGGAAATGGTGGCAGCAGTGGAGGCGGCTTTGAGGGTTGCAGTGGCAGCAGTGGTGGGGGCAGTGGGGGTGATGGCAGCAGCAGTGGTGGCGGCTGTGAGGAAGGTGGTAGTGGCAGTAGGGGAGATGGTGGCGGCAGTGGAGGCGGCTGTGAGGGTTGCAGTGGCAGCAGTGGTGGAGGCAGTGGGGATGATGGCAGCAGCAGTGGTGGCGGCTGTGAGGGAGGTGGTAGCGGCAGTAAGGGAGATGGTGGCAGCAGTGGGGGTGATAGCAGCAACATTGGTGGTGGCTGTCAGGGTCATCGCAGTAGCAGAGTTGGCGGCTGTGAAAGAGGTGGTGGTGGCTGTGAGGGTGGTGGTGGCATCAGTGGTGGCAGTTGTAAGGGTGGTGGTTGCATTATTGGGGGTGGTGGGGGTTATGGTAATGATGTTCTTGCTTAGCTTCTTTTTCCTTACTCTTTGAATCTAGAAGAGTAAAGCACACAGTAACCATGTGTGCTTCGTCCAAATCCCCAAGTTGCAGCACTGAACAAGTTTCGGATCTGACTATGTTCTGTTCTGTTTTTGTCTAAACATTAAAAAAACTAATCTGAAGAAATCATTCTAATATAAACTCATTATGAACCGAGAACCTGCTGTGTGAACTCTGACCTTCTGTGCTGCAGGAGCAGAGCGTTTTGCTTGTTCAAGTCTTAACCTCCACTTATGTTTTCTTTTGCATTTATGAAAAAGTATATCCATCTGGTTTTGTATCAGCTCCACAATTAGGTGATCTCCGTAAATCTGAGCCAGATCCAGACAGTTCTGCCCTGTATGAAGAAGAATACATCATTCCTGTTTATACATCATTCCTGCCCAAATGTATTGTTGCGGATGCTACTTTTCACTTCTCTGTTTCAAAGAGAACTGTACCTTGTTTGTTCCGGATCCGTACATTAGCTCCGGCTTTGAGCAGACGATCCACACATGCCAGCCTGCAGCTCTGGATGGCTCTTATTAGTGGGGTGGCTCTATTTAAAGCCCGAGCATCTACAGCGGCACCAGACCTCAACAACAAATCTACAATTTCAGTGTGCCCAGTGTGAGCGGCGTGGTGTAGAGGAGTCCAGGAAAACTGATCACAGGCGTTTACATTAGCCCTGAAAAGCACAACACACACAGACTGAATATCAGGTCATCAAAGTTCAAAAACCCAAAAAACAGCACCAACCATGACATAACTACCATAGAATTGCTCGATGTGCTTACCCAAGCTTAATGAGGAACTCCACCATCTTGTAACTGCCAGTGCTGCATGCTGTTATGAGTGGCGTTTTGTAGCAGGGATCTCGGACATCCACATCAACGTTCTGATGAAAAGCTTGGCTCAGAGACTCTGTGTCTCCCATTCTGACAAAGTAACCAATGTGGGAGTAGATCCTTTCTGGTTCTTCAATAAACCAAGCTGAATCGTCTTCCAATGGGTGAGCTGGTGGCCACATGTGATCGAAGCGCTTGGTGTCTGTAAACAGCTGATATTTCTGGATCATAAACTTGGGCAGCCCACTATCCGCCCGCCGAGCCATCTTTTCAATGAGTAGGGTGCAGATGGGCAGAGGGTTGATGAACTTCTTTTCTTTGCATGATTTAGAGTTCTGTTTTCTGTTTGAGAATAAGCACTCTGCTCTCTTCAGCTTCGGGCCACATCCTGTCACATACTGGTTAATTTATCTCAGGTTTACAGATTTGTAAAATCAAATGTCTTAAACTACGGGGACACCAATCTTAATTAAACATGTGAGAGCTTTCAGAATTACCATTATTCATATGAAGTAACCTCCACACCGCCCACCGGGCATAGTTCTGATTTGAACCAAAATGATAGGGGTTCTTTCACTTCATCTCGTTTCAAGATCCACCTATGGGGAGAATCATTTGGTCCTGACTACACAGTAGCACGCTGCTGAAAAAGCTGCTCCTCAGTCATCTCAAGGTTACCGCTGCGCAGAGAAACAACTTCAAGAAACAAGACTCCTACGTGAGAAGTCTAAACAGTGCATCGCTAAATCCCCCAGATCTTTATTTTGGTGATTGTTTTCAGAGTTTTCTTTTTACTGCATATGAGAATGTAATTTTGGTTAAGTAAAGCGGTTTCAAAAGTCTTCAGAGAAGGGGCATGAGTTCAGTTTTGCATATGTCTAAGACTCCAAAGGTTTAATGGCTTCTGCTATCCAGGTTCCTCTGCTGGGTTTGCTCAGAATGAGAGCATTCATATAATGGGTATCACCAGTTACGAGTACATGCATAATGGAATTTTATTCCCACGGTTGCCATATTGGGTGAATTCTCATAAGGGAGGTTGTGATGTCAGCCCGCCTTCCTTTTGGGCCTGGGTGCCGTCCAGGAGGGCAGGAATGTAAACGGCACATGGCTGAGCCGGCTTTCCATTGGTCGCATGAATTGTCTGGAACTTCTGTCTGTGTGGGTAGCTCTAAAACGCTTCTTCCTTCCTCATCTCAAGGCTGCCGCTGCGCAGAGCAACAACTTCAAGCAACAAGACTCCTACGCAAGAAGTCTAAACAGTGCGTCGCTAAATCCCCGAGCTAGGCCGAGCCGGTCTAGTCTGCATTCGGGGAAGCCCTTCTCAAACCCAGCATTTGAGTTTGAGATGCCAGGCTCAATTGTTAATATGTCTGGCTCTGCCGAGGAACCATCCATAGCGTGGCACCTCAATCCATCTTACGGAGGCCTGTTGGTGCCACCCAGGCCAGTTCTCCTGAAGAAGAGCTTTCACGGCTTTCATAGAACATAGGTCTCATATCAGGCCTGCTCTTTGGCCCTGAGTGTGCTTAGTGTTCTTAGTAGATCACTTTGTCTTGTGGACAAACAGCCACTGTCCTATGTACTTCTCAATACAAGATAAAAATACACCTCTCGGGCTTGATGCACTGGCCCACCCCTGGACTCATTTGCTGTTCTACGTGTTCCCTTCCTGTGCCTGGTTTCCCCCCACTTTCTCCAGGATAAGGGATCAGGAGCTGTCAGTCACACTAGTAGCCTCAATATGGCCCAGAGTGCCGTGGCTAACAGAGATCATGTCGCTCTTGCATACACAGCCACAAACTCTCCCGCTTTGCACACTCACTGTCTCAGCACGGGGAACAGGGAATCTACCACACTCCTTGGGCCTTGGTGGTGAAGGTTCAACCCCCATGCCCTAGTACTGCTCCCTTGTATGGCTGTAACCATTCAGGAGGTCAGAGTTCCTTCCACAAGATCGTTGTATGACTGTAAGTCATAAGTGTTTGAAAGCATTGCTAGTGAGCTAGTTGGCGTTTTACTTTCTCCTTGGCTGAGGATCAAAGATAACACACAGTCTGTCCATTGTGAGCCGTTCATGCATACCTGATCTGAACAGTGACATTTAGGAAGCGTGACCATGTATTTATTTCATGGGCCCCTCTGCACATGGGGAAAGCCATCTCATCTTCGTATTGTAATATATCAGGCCCTCAACCGCCCCCCCCCCCCCCCGTACAGGCAGAATGGGTGTAGACTCTTGAGTACTGGGATGTGTCAAGCACCACCCCTGACCGGAGGACCGTCCTTTCTGGCAACAGATCTCACTGTAAGCGTATGCAGTGCAATCAGTGAGTTGTCAAAATCTCATAAATTGATCTCGAAACGAGATTATGAAAGAGAACTTAGGGTTACTATCTGTAACCCCGATTCTCTAATATCATCGAGTGGCTGCTTGCGGCATGAGAATTTAATACAGTCACTTTGATCATAGGAAAACTCCCCGTCCTTTCTGAGAAAGGGGCGTGGTGGCCACCCAACATTGGATGCGTTCCTGTCTGTCAAGCCAGATTTGGTGCAATTGGATGCTTCTGTGAGGTCAGGACCGGATGTTCCTCCCATAAGAGGATCAGAGAACTGTGTTTCGTTATTGTGTTTATAGATCACAACAATGGAGATAATAGAGGAATAACAAACCTCTCTGTATGAAGAACCTGCAGCAGTCGGCGTGACCTGCTACACGCAGAAGTGTGTTTCTATTTAGCGCCACCACGCCCAGGTCAGCCACCTATGCCAACAGGACACACAGCAGCTGATCAACAATCCAGTACATAAACAAGGAACATGAATAAGAGCATACAGGTGAAGTGAGGACCAGAGGTAACCAACAATCTATCACATTAGACTGAGCTACTTCTTATACACAACAAACAACAAAACAGAGAAAACGAAGAAGCATTATTCAGTAAAATTAATCTTTGTTCATCGACTCCAAAGACTCGATTCAGTTTAACAGTAACAGAACCAATCAGTTCATAGAT
This sequence comes from Xyliphius kryptos, assembly GCA_025769995.1. Classification (NCBI taxonomy): domain Eukaryota; kingdom Metazoa; phylum Chordata; class Actinopteri; order Siluriformes; family Aspredinidae; genus Xyliphius; species Xyliphius kryptos. Next base: position 1,314 of record JAOUQT010005978.1, on the reverse strand, counting down.
TGTTGTGTTATTCTCTAAAGCTGATAAACTTCTCAGTGGCTAAAATATAAAAGTTTTACTATTTATTAAAAATCAGGTCTATATTCCAAGGCTAATTAAATGTTTATGCGCTGAGAGTCGATTCGGAAGTTTAGGTTTGAATCGAATTTAATCATGTCTGCTATATTTGCTTTTGATTAAACCTTTAGGTCAAACTAAATTAGAGCCTAAACTTTAAAGCCTGCTATTTAAATCCTCAGATCCAGATTCTGCTCCAAAAAAAAAAAACAACACATGTAGCAGTCAGTGATTTGCTAAACATAACAGGATAAATAAAGAAGAATGAGCCTGATTTCAGGTGCAGATCGGAATCCCTGAATCAATCTTGTTTTTGTTTTTTGTTTTTTTTAAATCTGATCTTCACTGTCAAAGTTAGAATAGTAATTTAATGAAATTCTGACATGTTCTTCAATGGTTGCTCTGATTCCGGTACTAATCGTTTCTGTTCTGCAGATCAGGTCTAAATCCGGTTTCTCAGAATAGTTTCAGTAAACAGATTAAGTTTCACTTTAATTTCTTCACCTTTGGATTCATTCGATTTAATCGATTTCTCTCTGGAAAAAACGACAGGCCAAGAACTGCATCGTTCGCGGAGTTTGCACGAAACAGGAGGAATGTTCACGGCTTATTCTAAAAGCTTGTGTCTCCATGGTAACGTACAGCAGAGGCGATTTGTTTTCAGTGTGACAGTGGTAAAGTTGATATGCTGCCACCTTCTGGTCATAAGCGGAATCATGTTACTGATCCAGCAAATACAGACCACAGACACAAGAGACAATCTACATGGATAACAACTGTTATTGTTTCTAATAGAAGTTCTCTTTAACCGAATTTCCTTGCTTTACAGTTTTTGTGTAATTACATTTCTGTTGTAACTTTGTGCTACCTAGACGCATGCTTTGTTGTGCAGCAGTGTTTTTCTGTTGAATTAGCGAATTTAACAAGTAAATAAAGCCTCCCACTGCTTCTCTTTATTCTTTCATTTTTTCAGAATTTTCTGTATACTATAGTTTGTACTCACGAAGCATCTCTCTGGACCTGCAATCCTGCATGCCAAATTCTTCTAGTATCTTATTCACAAATATTTTACGTGACTTGTCCTTTGTTTAAAATCTTTGTTTAGTAAATTTTTTAACTTCCCTATGGTGTCAGAAAGGGTCCAAAAGTTTTGAGAACTTGAAAACAGAATTCGTAAGCAAAAAATGTCTATTTTCTTCCTTGCACTTTTTTTCGCTTGCGCTTCTGTCTATCGCCCCCTTGCGTCTAAAAATTAGT
>JAOUQT010005969.1:0-12408 GCA_025769995.1 Xyliphius kryptos | reverse complement strand
TAAAACCAGAAAAGTTTCACTTTCATTGTACAACCCCTGTATTTGCAGAAATTCACTTATAATAATAATAAATATTGAAATAGTGGTCAATAAAAAGTTTGGTACTAAATAAAGAGTTTACAAACAAATCAATCTTTACAACAATTTTAGGATTTATCGTGCCATTACTTACGGATTGCTCTGCACTATAATAACTCCAGCCTCGTTTAAGACTATTATTCTGTCTTGGCTTGCATTAGGTATGATACTGATAGCTGTGGACCCTCAGCACGGCCCTGTCCTGTACAAATGTGACCCGGCAGGGTATTTCTGCGGTTTTCATGCCACGGCTGTTGGAGCCAAACAGACAGAGGCTAACAGCTACCTGGAGAAAAAAATGAAGAAAAGACCAGAGCTTACTTTGGATAGGACAGTAGAGGTAGTGTGCATTTTTATTTAAGTATAATGGAAGTGTGTGTGTAATAAATGAGTCCCTTATGAAAAATAAATCTCATATGAGTCTCAATTATATAACAATGTCTGACTTGAAGTTGTGTGAGTTTTGTTGTTCTCCTCCTGTGCTGTAGATGGCAATCACCTGCCTTTCGTTTGTCTTGTCCTTGGACTTCAAAGCTACTGAGCTGGAAGTGGGTGTGATTAGTAGAGACAAGCCCAAATTCAGGTATGAAGCTAAAACCTTTTACTGTCTGTATAGTGTATTTTGAGTATGATACTGTCATTCCACTTACTTTTATCATTCCCGCTATCCCTCTATTTACTCTATCCTTCTCTTTTTTCTCTCTTTCTCTCTCTTATTCTCTCAGAACTCTAAGCGAGGAGGAGATCGAGACTCACCTGGTGGCCATAGCTGAGCGGGAGTAGGTGTGTCTTTATCAACCACAACGTTGCACTTCCTGTCGTATTCCAGTTTTTGTTTTATAATAATAATCATTTCTGATAAAAGACTCTGTTACAGTTCATTGGGTCCCAGATGAGTTGTAACATCGTCGCAGAGGACATGTCTGCAGTTTATATATTTTTACTGGGGACTCAGCAATGACATAAACCAGGAATCCTTAGACAGAACAACATCTTCTTCATCTTTTGGCTTTTCCCTGTCACCTGGGGTCGCCAAAGCGAGTCCCTTGCATTACGATCTGGCACATGTTTTACGCCGGAGGCCCTTCCTGACGCAACCCTTACCCTTTCAGGCTTATAAACTGTTATTTTTCAGTTATGTCTCAGTGTGCAGTTCCTAGAGTGACCTCCAGGTGTCACCAAAAGCTTTAAAAGCACTCATAATGCTATCAGTGGAAGCGTCCCAAATGAATCCAATACTTTCTTGATTATGTTCTCTCGTGTATTTATTTTTGATTGGGTTTAGAAGACAAACAAATCATAATCAGCTTATTAGAAAATGTCTTTAACCTAATAAACCTAATCCAGGGTGTAGATCTAGGATTCACACCGTGACTAGTGCACCTACTGTATTAATATTCATTAATATTCATCTATCTATCTATCTATCTATGTATTTTGTCACGTAGAGGATGGAGTCATGTACAGATCAATAGAATGGGGATGAAATGTGATTAACGTGGCATGGTTGTCGGTGCCAGACACTGCTGGTTCTGAGTATTTTCAGAAACTGTTGATATACTGGGATTTTCACACACAACCATCTCTAGTGTTTACGGAGAATGGTCAGAAAAATATCCAGTGAGGGACAGTTGTGTGGATGAAGATGCATCGTTGATATGAGAGGTCAGAGGAGAATGGACAACCATTGAAGGCAACTCAGGTAACCACTCGTTACAACAAAGGAATGCAGAATACCATCTCTTCAAAGTATGCCACCAAGAGTTAAGCCGTTCTAAAGGCATAAGGAAGTCCAACCTTTTACCAGCAAGGTGTACCTAATAAAGTGGCCGGTGAGTGTATTTTATGACAGTGTATGATGTTTAGAAGTACATACGTGCATGCAAGTTCACCTTCTTCAAGGTCTGTGTGTGTGTATGTGCTTCTGTAGGCAGGAGGATTACTAGAGGGCCGTCTGTCTGCATTCGCAAATTGCTGACCAACAGGACTCAGATTAATTAAGTGAGAACGAGGATAGAAAAGAGGGCAGATGGGGGGTAGGAACTGTGTGTGTGTGTGTGTGTGTTTCACAGAAATTAACAACTTTAATTAAGTCTGCATTGATATATTTCTATTTTTTTTTAAAACAGACAGACGGACATTGAGAAATGAGATTCAAGCTTTAAAGTTTGTGTGTGTGTGTGTGTGTGGGGGGATTAGTGTGGCCCAAGTGATTAGTACAGCGTAGTCACAGAGGGATTACCCTTGTTCAGCCGCGAGCTCAACCTACAGCTCGGCGGTCATGCCACACACACACACACAGATATACACACAATGGTACCAGTCAGGGACACGACATTTATGAGCACACCGCTTATAAATATTTTCTGGTTGGTTGGTGTCTGTGTGTGTGTGTTAAAGAATTTGTGAGACCATGTTTTTAGCTTCTTCTGAGGACCATATTACAAGGTCCTCAGATGACAAGTTTGACATATTGGAGAAATTCATTTTGTCCCTGTAAAGACAATAACTTTTAAAACAATGCTCTACTTATCTTTCTATGCTTTTATGATATTCTCTTACACATGTTGCTTGGCCGCCGCATATCATAAGGGTCCGTGGTTCGATATCAGGCTTGACTGGGGTCCGGTGTTTTTAAAGGAAACCAAGTATTCTTAAGGGTTTACTCTGGATGCTCTGGTTTCCTCCCAGACTTTTCAGATAAAAAAACACACAATCAAGGAGTTAGCAAATGTGATGGACAAAATCTCCAGAAGAACTGTGTCACGTTCTCTAAGGTGTTCGGTAAAACTTAACTGATCATGATTTTGCATTCGATTGACAACAAAATTTGGATATTTTTTGACATAGTACACATAAAAAGTATAAATAATTATTAGTTTACATTGGTCAGAGTTGCAGGATCAATGTTGCTAGGTGGGAAATTGGCTAAAGCTAGCTAGCTATCTAGAACCTAGCCATTTAGTCAGTGTTTTTATGTTGTACATTGTAAAGGCAGTGAGAGACAATGTGAGAGAGTAGAACGAAGACAAAAACTGACAGGAATATATCATAATTTACCTCAGATGTCCTGCTATATTTCCTCAGAATATAGTCAACAAATACAGGTTATCTGTTTAATAAGCTAACTTCAACTATTTGTTCCGGATTAACTGATCATCAAACATCTCGTGAAACCTGATCTGTTTGACTTGATAAGTACCTCAGGAATAGACTTGGACAGTTAGCCTCCCATTGTGGTATTGCGTCTTTTTTAAGATGCTATGAGTTTAGAAGAGAAAATCTAGCACTTGAGTTACATCAAAGTGTGTCCCCTCTCCGACAAACTGTACACGGAGTGGGTCAAATAGCCGGCATCCAGAACCAGTCTGGATTAAAGTGTGTTGTTTTCTCCTCAGTTTATACGTCCATTTCAAGTCATGTGACTAATTGCATCACAGGATTGAGGTCGTAGATGGATTAGGATGCTAAGATTAAAAGTGAGTAATGGAGGAATGGAGTGAGCGAGAACAGAGGGATAGAAAAGCGATGAGGTGGTGGAAAAAATAATGGACCAATAGTAATTCAATTCAGTTTGATTTCTATAGCATTTTCACAACTTTGTCACACAGCAGCTTTACAGAATGAAATACATGATGTAATGACTTTTACTTTATGGTCCTAAAGAGCAAGCCGGATGGTGACTGTCTAATGGAAAAACTCCCCGAAGTAATACGAGGAAGAAACTACGTGAGGAACCACACTCTAGGGAATCCCATCCTTATATGGGTGACAACAGATTAAACCTGTTCTGTACGAAAAGTGTATCTAAATAGTTTGTAAACAGGAAATATAATATATTTGTCCATCCTGGTCATTTCTAAGTGACATGGGCTTCCATGTCAGGATCAACACTCTCACAGAAGTAGCATGTGTAACTCGGCAGGGAAAGGAAGAAAGGATGAATTATTTGGTATGATCCTCTTAAGATCCACTTAATCGTAGTTTTAGGGTCACGGGGAAGCTGGTGCCCACCCGGCAAATCTGGGTGTAAGGGCAGGAACAATCCCAGACAGGGTGCACACACAATCACACACTAACAGGCAATTTAGAGACACCAATTAACCTATCATGCATTTCTTTGGGGTAAACATGCAAAATCCACACAGAAATATCCAAAGTCGACCTACCCTGGGCTTGAACCCGGGATCATCTTGCTGTGAGACTACAGCACTATACACTGCGCCACTGTGCTCTATATTTTTCTAAAATTGAATCTTGTACCTTGAAAATCTTTCTAAGGAAAAACTACAAGTGTTTTATTGTTTGCTGCACGGTTTTTATCACATAGCTCTATACCTGCAGTTTTTTGGCACCTAAAGACGCTCAAGCATGTGTGTGTGTTTGTTATCAACAGGAATATGTACCTAGGCTTGATGGGAAACAGTATCGGTTGCCATATTGAGACAAAGACATCAAAAGGGAGAGACAGACTAATCCTGACTAATTCACCCAGTGAAGTTGACACTAAGAGGATTGGGAATTCTGTTTAAATTAGAGCCGTATACATATTCTGACGCAAGACAAGACTGTGAGAGACAGTCCACTTTTTTAGAGCATTCTTCGTGTGTGTCTTCATCTGTATCTCATGTAGCAAAATGCCTATGTCCATTAATTTCCTCATGCAAACTAGAAACTCTTGTGATTATTGGTCAGGTCTGATTTATGAATCAGGTCACATAGCTTTGTCTAAGGTCACTCATTCATTTTTCTATACCCCATTAATTTTAGAGTCACCGGAAACTCTGGGTGCCAATCATCATAGGGCGCACACACACACACACACACATATTCATACACACATTTACACACTAACGGGCAACCTAGAGAGGGATTAATTAACCTATCTTTCGAAAGCTGAGTACCCGGAGACAACCTGCGCGAACACAGGGAGAACATGCAAACTCCAGACAAACATTTCTGAATTGTCTCACCCGGGGTTCAAACCCGGGATCTTCTTGCTGTGTGGCCACTGCACTATCCGCTGTGCCACTGTGCTGCCCATTGCAGAGTATTTAAGTTCAATCACTCGGGAATATCCACATACACAAGTCACATATATATCATATCGTATGTGACTTGTGTATGATATGTGACTTGTGTATGATATGTGACTTGTGTATGATATGTGACTTGTGTATGAGTGTGTGACCGTGTTCCTGTCATTAGAATAGACACAGGTGCTGAGGATGATGTTAAACTATAATTAAATAAATAAATAAATAAATGTTCAGGAATTTAAAATGGAAACAGAAGGAGACATTTCTTCTTCTATCTAACGCAACTTCTATCTGCTGACTTGACTGTCTGTCTGTCTCTCGGTTGATCTGTCTGTCATTTGGTCTATGTACCTGTCTATATATCTACCTGTGTCTCTATACATCTGTCTGTCTGTCTGTTTTTCTGCCAGTCTCTTTATTTTAGCTGTCTGTCTGTCTGCCTGTATATTTGACTATCTATCTTTTACTTGGTTTATCTAGCTATCTCTGTCTGTCTGTCTTTTGGCACATATATCTATCCATTTATACATTTGTCTGTTTATCTGTCTATCTTTATTTTAGCCTATCTGTCTGTCTGTCTGTCTGCCTGTTTATATACACTATCTATATATCTGTCTAGTGGTCAATCTGTTTATTTATCTCTCTATCTGTCTGTCTGCCAGTTTATATACACTATCTATATATCGGTCTAATGGTCAATCTGTTTATTAATCTGTCTATCTAACTGTCTGCTTGTCTGTCTATCTCTCTGTTTGTCTGTTTATATTTACTATCTATATGTATGTCTAGTGGTCAATCTGTTTATTTATCTGTCTATCTCTCTGTCTGTCTGTCTTTTGTCATATCTATGTATCCATTTATACATCTGTCTAGCTGCCTATCTTTCTTTATTTTAGCTTATCTACCTCTTTATGTGTCTATCTATCTGTCTGCCTGTCTGTCTGTCTATATACACTATCTATATGTATGTCTAGTGGTCAATCTGTTTATCTGTCTGTCTATCTGTATATATGTCTGTCTGTCTATCTATCCATCCATCCATCCCTCCATCCATCTATCTGTCTGTATATGTTTTCATCATCTAAAAGTTTACCGTATCACATACTACATCTGCGGAAACAAACAATTCTGAAAAACATGTCGAACAATCAATATCTTTTAATTAGAACTTAAATCAACGTAAACAAACAAAGTAAACAAACAAAATAAACAAAGTAAACAAACAAACAAACAAAGTAAACAAACAAAGTAAACAAACAAACAAAGTAAACAAACAAACTAAGAAAACGTTTAAATCAAACAATTGTTGACGAAAGGAAACAAAGTAAGAGCAAAATAAGAGAATGTTTGAGAATCGCAATAAGAAAGATATCTGATTCATTTATGGCTTAAACACACACACTCACACACACACACACACACACAACTATAACACTGTTACAGGTACAGGTCAAGTCCCCTGAGTTTAAAAAAGACTAATGTTCTGTTCATTCAGAAGATTACTGTTAGATATTAGTACAATTAATATTTACCCTAAAAAACAACAAAACGTATGAGATTAACTCTTTAATAACAACTAATATTAATAATAATAACTAATATTAATAATAATAACTAATATTAATAATAATAGCCAATATTAATAATAACTAATAGTAATAATAGCTAATATTAATAATATTAACTAATATTAATAATAATAACTAATATTAATAATAATAGCTAATATTAATAATAACTAATAGCAATAACAATAGCTAATATTAATAATAACTAATATTAATAATAATAACTAATATTAATAATAATAACTAATATTAATAATAATAGCTAATATTAATAATAACTAATATTAATAATAATAGCCAATATTAATAATAACTAAAAGTAATAACAATAGCTAATATGAATAATAACGAATATTAATAATAAGAATAACTAATATTAATAATAAATAATAGTAATAACAATAGCTAATATTAATAAGAATAACTAATATTAATAATAATAACCACTAATATTAATAATAACTAATAGTAATAACAATAGCTAATATTAATAACTAATATTAATAATAATAGCTAATATTAATAATAATAACTAATATTGATAATAATAACTAATATTAATAATAACTAATATTAATAATAACTAATATTACTAATAATAGCTAATATCAATACTAAAGAGCAGAAATATTTGTATAAAATTACAGAAAATTGTAAATAAAATATAAATATAACGCTAATTTTGTGTAAAATTGCCATAGTCAAAACTTCAGCTAGAATAATTTTAGTTCTGTACTGGGACCTTATTAATTTCTAACACTGAGCCATGACTAGATTAGGAACCTCTAGCAGGTGGCCTATGATCACTGCTAAAGTGCCCCAGTTGGAGGTTATGTCCCAGTCTGCTCCTGTGTGAGTTATTGATCAGTCCACTGTATAGCAGAAGGCAACATTTACTAGCCGTGGACAGATAGTTGGATCCCGGCGGTGTGGTGCCAGTGTTTTGTCAACGGATACACTTCCTGTATTACAGTAACACCCATAATGTAGGAACCTTAATGTAGGAACACCCATAATGTAGGAACCTTCAGCAAACATTAAAAATGGACATTCAATTATAACCTATCCTCTAACTACCAGTTGGAGCAGTTGCAGCGGGCATGGTTCAAATTGCGTATGGACGATGTTCAACACTTTTTGGGTTAGGGTTCTGTGTGCTGTAATTACTCCCTACTTCCTACTCCCCACTCCCTATGTATCATGCTATATAACTTTGTTCTTTTATTTAAAGCAATCGCCTTTTATGGTTGTTTTTTAAAGACAACAATTTTAATTTGTCCTTGACTCCACGCCCTGTCTATAACACCTGGAATTTCCAGGAGTTCTGGTCCTTGTAGTCCAGGCAATCTGCTGCACCAAAGTTGAGCTTCCAAGCTGTTTGGTCTTTACCATAGTCCAGACAATCGATTGTGCTAAAACCCAGAGAGGCAGGACAATAACCTTGCGAGATCTGTGATGGGCCCAGAGCCATGGAGGAAGAGGAGCCTATAGGGCTAAGTGGGCCACTTCCAGTAGCTGAAAGTGGTGCGTGAATTGGAGAAAGGTACGAGCTGCAATCGAGGCCTGTGAAATAAGACGAGGACGTGGCGTATGATGGAGTGTAGGCTGGAGTCTGAGCGTACGTCATTGCGTAGGCAGTTTTACTTGATGCACATAGCGGATCAGCCAATGGCGAGATGGATGCTGGGCTCCAGATGGACACGCTCGCGTTAGCGTTTGTACCAGTTGAGCTTGGAGTGAGGGCTGTAGGCGGGGCTGAAAGAGTTGGAGCTACTGGACTGTACGATGCAGTAGCATTAGTATTAGCAGGGTCAGAAGTTGTCTCTTGGGCAGGGGATGACTTCTTTTTGGGAGGTCGAGGTTTCGGTTGTCCGCTGTTCTGTTGCTGCTGCTGACGACACTTTGCGCGTCGGTTTTTGAACCAGACCTGTGAATTAACATTAGAATTAACACCAAACATTAAACCAGTAAAATGTTGGTGAACGTCCGGTACCAGGAAACACGTTCATATTCCATCACTGCTTATTACATAACTTCCCTGTGTAACAATCCTCGATGCTCTGCTACTGGAGACTCCTTCCACAGAATGTTACATAAACCTTTTGTTACGGTTAAATTCATAATATTAACAGTTTCCGATTATTATTGGACATAGATTGTGTGATTCCTGCGATACGTACACAAGTCGACCCATGTCCGCAACAGCAACTCCTCAAGTACACTTTGATAGTTTGACGCTCCCCTTTTGGATCAGTGACACATGTAGCTGGCTACTATGTGACCTTCGCCTGGACTTTTGTGATACCCTGGTACAGTAACAGCCCACAAGTGAAGATGTTGCTGAAAAAACTGACACCACGCCACCGGACTGATACTAACTGTTCACGGTCAAAGTTGATTAAATTGCCCCGGTTACCCATAGCTGGTACATGCTTCTTTCTGCTGCACAGTGGACAGATCAACAGCTTACATCTAATGACCGTCTGGTGTAAAACCTGTGACTTGTAGACTGTGAGTATTGTCTGAGCTTCTGTTCCAGAACATTCTCGAAAACACTTTCTGACCAATCAGAATGCACATTTTTCCAGTTACATCATATTTGAATTATTCATCTGAATTCTGCTTGTTACTCCAATCTCTCACCTGAACTCTCGACTCGGGCAGGTTGATTTTTAGCGCCACCTCCTCACGCATGAAGATGTCCGGGTAGCGGGTTTTAGCGAACAGCGCCTCGAGCACGTCCAGCTGTGCACGCGTGAATGTGGTTCTCTCACGCCGCTGCTTCCGGGGAGTGTCTGCCATCAATAATCAATCATTCTATCATTCATTTGTTTATTGTCAATAAGAACATAGGAATTACCCATAATCATAATAATAATGACCCCAGGACGGCATATAGCACAGCAAGATGGACCCGGGTTCAATCCCAGGGTGAGTTTCCTCTATGTCCTCCTTGTGTTAATGCAGGTTTTCTCTGGGTGCTTTGGTTTCCTCCTACATTCCAAAGACATGGTATAACTGGCGTCTTTAAAGTGGCCCTTGTGTGAGTGTATGTTTGTGTGTGAATATGTGTGTGTCTGTGTACGCTTTACGATGCAGTGGCACTGCGTATTGGTTTATTCTCGCCCTTGCGCCCCGAGTTGAATCATTAATAATTCTCTAGAGTGCCCATGACTTAGTGTATGCCCTCCATTATGATGCCCCTTCTTCCAGTATATTATTGCAAACATTTTATAAATAATGTCTCCTGATATCGGCTCCTTCAGGTGCCCTTGCAGTAGATGGCGCAGATATCATGTCCATTCTATTGCATCCTTACTTGACAATGTCCCAATAAACCCCTATTCAGGTACAGAAATGTGGATACTATGCTTTATATAGAGCTTGTACAGGTGTGTGAATGATGCGCCCAGAGCGACAGTTAGCGTGAGGACCCCTTGCTGACCGTATTGATGTAAAAATACAAAATAAAGCATCTCAATGTGGACAACTCAGAAAGTCGTTGGTCAAACGACAAGTTTGTTTGAGGGACGAGAAACGTTTAAAGTAGAGCTTCTAGGTGAAAGTGTGAGGATTTAAGACGAGTTTCACCAAACAAAAAAAAATCAAGATAAAAGGATTGTAGAAGTAGAAGTTGTACACTCTGCCTTTGATCTCTCTGTGATATCACACACTCTAACTTCTCTCACAGGATATATGTATTGGGACGAGGAAGAGTTCGATCAGTCTGTTATTTGTAGTGATGCGTCTCGCTTGTAGCTAACAAGACGTCCAAATCACGGCAGTTTAAACTCAGCCCCATTCAAAGTCAATAGAGATTTACATCTAAAAATATATAAATAAAACTGATAGAAGATCCTGGGTTCGAGCCCCGGCTGGGGTGACTCAGGAAATTTCTGTGTGTAGTTTGCATGGTCTCCCCGTTTGCGTGCGAGTTTTCTCTGGGTACTCCGGTTTCCTCCTGCATTCCAAAGACATGCATGATAGCTTAATTGGTGTCTCTAAATTGCCTGTTTGTGTATGAATGTGTGTGACTGTGTTTGTGCGCGCCCTATGATGTACTTTCGCCCTGTCTGCGGTTGTTCCTGCCTTTGTGCCCAGAGTTGCCGGGCGGGCCCCGGCTTCCCTTTGACCCTAGAACTAGTATTAAGTGGTTATAGGAAATGAATGAACAAATCGAATTGACTAGACAAATACATACCACAGTCGACAGGACGGGTAACTGGGTAACGGCGAGTGAACTGTATTTGTATGTTAAACGCACACTCTTGCATATATTTGTGGAGAGATTATAATTATAATATGAAGAATTATGAAGGATAACAATATAGTGTCTAGACATTACTACTGCTACTAGTACTACTAGTGTCCAGTGTCTAGTGTAACGAATAATAGAATTAATTCTGTTAAATACATTTAAAATGACTTACTCTGGTATCCCACGCTGGTGTGAAGGAGGTCCATTCCTGGACCGGACAGAGTTAAACCGTTCACTGCGTAATGAGACTGTTTAATGTAGGACATCATACCTAATATCTCTCTCTCTATCTCTCTCTCTTATCCAACTCTGTCTCTCAATCTATAACCCTCTCAACCCGTCTCTAGTTCTACTGTTGGTCTATAAACTACTAAAAGTAAAGTCGTATAAGAAAAACTAATTCTACACCAAAGATGGTCCAAAGAAATTAAAATACAGATTTTTTTTCTCTCTCTCTCTCTCTTTCTCTCTCTTTATCTTTTTTTCTCCCTGTCGCTCTCAGTGACTGAGGGTTGTGCTGTGTTTGGGACACAGTCGAGAAATGAGAGCAGTCAGGAAGAGGACGGGCTAATTAAAAGACAAGGTGGAGAAAACTCCTCCCTCCGCAAACTCCCCCCACCACTCCCCCATACTCTCCATTTAATTTTCAATACAGTATTTAAAACAATCATCATTACTATTATTATTACTATTATTAATACTATTATTATTACTATTATTAATAATAATAATAATAATTCTGCAGAACACTCAAAGTAAAGATAGGAACTGACTCGATCACAGCACAACATGAAGACCAATAATAATAGTAATGATAACATTAATAATAATAGTATTACTACTAATTATAATAATATTAATAATAGTTCATTCATTCATTCCTTTTTCCCGCTTAATCCACTCGGGATCGCGTGCCGGCCGATGCCCACCCGGCAACTTTGGAAACCACAGCACCCGGAGAAAACCTGTGTGAGCACAGGGTGAAGATACAAAGTCCACACAGAAATTTCCTGATGTGTTCCTTCCAGTGAATAATTCAGGAATTCTTGCTGTGTGGCGATAGCTCGACCCAGTGCGTCACGGTGCCGCCAATAATAATAATAATAATAATTATAATAATAATAAAAATAAAAATAATAATAATAATAATAATAAGAATAATAATAATTATTATTATAAATTCTATTTTTAATTATTACTTAAACATGTAATAATTAATGCACATACCAGTGCATTTCTAGTGCCGGTCCCAAGTTCGGGTAAATTGTGTAATGGCGTAAAATATTTGACAAATCAATGACGCGAGTTCTTCACTGATGACTTATTCGCTGTGGCGACCTGTGATGAAGGGAAAGAACGAAATAAGGAAAAGAAGAAGAAGAAGAAGCAGAAGAAGAAGAAGAAGAAGAAGAAGAAGAAGAAGAAGAAGAAGAAGAAGAAGAAGAAGAAGAAGAAGAAGAAGAAG
>JAOUQT010005961.1:0-12408 GCA_025769995.1 Xyliphius kryptos | reverse complement strand
ATCCTGAATAAGCTGCACTACCTGAGCAACTTGTGTGGGTTGTAGACACCGCCTCATGCTACCTCTATGATGAGAGAGCTGACCAAATGCAAAAGTGAGCAAAACATCAGCCAGAAAGGATTAGAACAGAGAAAAGGGGGTGTGGTCACCACCTGCAGAAGCTCTCCTTTATAGGGTGGGGGGTCTTGCTAAGTGCCTCTCATTTCTACCTGTTGTACAAATGGACCACATTGCTTCCAAACTGGACAGGTTGATTTCACATGGTTAACCTGGAGTTGACATTGTGTTGGTTAAGTGTTCCCTTTATATTTTTTAAGCAGTATATGTGTAATATATATATATATATATATATATATATATGTATGTATGTATAGTGAGTGTGTTTATACATGTAATGTGTATTGTCATGTGCTAGTGATAAGAATAAAAGTATGTATTTTTTTTAACAGACTTCTCAGCACTGTGGAGGCTAACTGTGCTCAGGAAGTGTTCATGACAGTGGCCAGACGCATCTTTCAAGATGGTATTAACTGGGGGCGTGTGGTAGCGTTACTTCATCTGGCATATCGGCTCATTTACAAGGTATAAACTTTTTAAAAAGGGTGTCAGTTTCATCGGACCCAAAACAGACACAGAGCGTGAGAAACGTATCTCTACTAAGGATCAGCAGTGTAGTGTACTTTGCACACTTTGCTTTATTTGTATGAGGCTCATGATGAGAAATGAAAACATGGCATCCCCTGATAATTACTGGGCAGAGGGATTGTGACAGATTGTGTTATCAGAAAACTGCTGTTGTCATGTCAATAAAAGCCCTTCGCTTTCCTTCTCTCCTCAGGCTCTGACCCAAAACCGTGCCGAAATCATCAAGAACATTATTAGCTGGGTATTGCAATTCATCAGGGAGCACATTTGTTCCTGGATCCGACAGCAAGGAGGATGGGTAAGATGCTGGAATGCTGATGTTTATGTGTACGCCCGTGTTTTCTGGCCACCCATGCAGAGCCACACAGGTCGACCCAGACACAAGTCACCACACACTGAGGCGCCCACTCACGTGCCAGGAACCATACGGGCACGAACTCAGACGCATTCCATACCCACTGGCAAAAGCGATTAGCCATCGTACACCGAGATGGCGTGTGAAATAATAAACATGTAAACGAGTCGCACGGAGGGCTGAATTTGTACACGGGACCCGCTGGACTGATTATGATCCAGCTCCCTGTGACCCTACGCGGTCGTTGTGAGGACTAACTGCCTCCTTAAAGACTCTACTGCGAATGTGTGTACGAAGGCTCGTACATATTTAACATAACTTGGTTCTAATCAAAGTAAGGTGCGCGTGCAGATGTTGCGATGATGTCCGAAGGCCATCATTACAGCACAGCGAGGTGCACTGTGAGCATGTGTGGCACAATAACTCCTCTGGGCTTGTAGGAGTCTGCCGGCGTATTTTATAGCACAGACGTGATCATAAAGGCCGTAGTAAGTGGGGCTGCTAGAGCTCTACTTCAAAAGGCCAGGCGTCATGGAGTGTGCTGTGGTTGGCTCTGCCTCACCACATTGTGGGGCCTCACTGTGACTGTGCTTCGGCGTGAGGGCACAAGGGGCTGAAAGAAGGGCACAGGTGGAGGAAAACATGGCTGGTGCGAAATAATTGTCGAAAGTGTCAGTCTTTTATAGTAGCCAGCCATAATCTTTATGAAACGGGTAGTTCTGGTCCTTCAATCTGATTGGCTGAGCCGTTTGTCCAACCGTGACATTGGCATAATTCAGACCTGCATATGATATACAATACATTCTAATAAATTAGAAAATACAGATTAATGTAAACAGCGAGCCGATTCCCGATGATGGCCGTTTTATTATAAATGTGTTCTAGAATTTGGCCACTAGATGGAGGTTTTTGATTGTTAGAGAAAACGGAATCCTGTTAATAAGCAATCGGTGTTCAATGTAAAAACTGGACTAGATTATGTGTGGAAGACCATTTTATTGGCGATTTTGTTTTCAGTAACCAATATATAAATCAAACCTTGTTGTTTTTTTATTATAGTGTGTTTATATCCATTTTATAAAAGCACTAAGGCACTTAAGGTTGTGCATTATTGTAAAATAACTCATGGGAAAGGTGTTACTGATGAACCATAACCTAATAACACCTCTTCTCCTGTTATTTATTTACAATAATGCATGCCCTCGCATAACTTATTTTTTTCTTTGAAAGCGAAGCATTTGGAAAAAATATATGAGAATCTTCTGCCATAAGGCTTTTTTTGTATTGGATTTTGTGCCGCTTGTATTTTTAAGTCCCATAAAAGGTGCAGAAGTGTGATTTGGAAATTTGTAATAGATATCTCAATATACAAATATAATATAAATATCAAATACATTAATCACGATGGGCCTGCAGATCACAAAAGCAGTGAGGTAAATTGTGAATCAATAATTTTAACGCAAGTCCATCATCCGTCCTTACTGAGGCGTTTGATGTTTGTTCGACGAACAATACGATGATGGCTTGAGGGGTGGCTCGTCTGAGATCTTCCCACTCATGCGCGGACAAACGTACGATGAGTGGGAGAGCTGGACCCACATCAAAACCAAAAACTTACCTCTTCCAAGGGGAATGGATAGAAGCTTTTTTGCAACTTGTCATATTAAAAGTGCGTTTGTCTAATCTGCCAATCTATCAGTGAACTTCCAACGAAGGGAGAGGCACTTTTAAACCATGCATCAAAAACTACAACACCAAGTCCTCTCTGAAAAGCGAGCTAAGAAATAGAAAGGTGAGGGGAATTTCAGTCACAGTTATCAGGACAACCGTCGTCTTTCACACAACGGAATTCAAAAGCAAAGTGAATCATAGTTTGGGGTGTGTCACTCAATGCCAATTGTTTCTGTCAGAGACCAATGAATCTCAACGGTTGTTTATCTATTGTGAAAATCTCACTCACTATGGAACTGCTCCGACAATCTGAATATAAAAAAACCCACCAGCGTCTGATGAAATCACTGATGTGTGATGTCTTTAATCGCACAAGACAGAAACATTGCTTAAATTCTGCTCAAATTACAGGATGCAAAACTTGCATATGATCTCTTTTTGACACGTTTCCTTAAAATCCTTCCTGCCGAGAAGACTGCCCATGAGCTGGCTTAGCCCGAAGCCCCGCCCCTACTAGTACCAAGTGTACCAGTCATGACCAGTATTATGCATCATACAAGATAATGACCTAATCCTCATACTAACACTTAAATTCATGAGTCTTGAGTCCTCCCCACTCTTTTTGCGGAAAAAAATAGTTAATACTGCTAGTTTGACTTTATTAAAGTGTTAATACCGTTTCAATTTCATAAAAATCCAATGTGTTTCAGCATTTAAGTTATTTGACTTTCTGAATTTTCTGATATATATTTTCTTGCACTGGTCTGGAAGTCTATGCTCATCCCAAATTGTTCTCCATTTAACCATTTGAGCTTTACATAATAAAAATGTCTTAATACTTCAGTTTACCAGGATGGTTACATACAATATAGGCTTTTGTGAATAGTTTTTTAATCTTTCCCATCAAATATATAACCACTCCGCTTTACTTGTGGAACTGGTTGGATTCTGCTTAATAATGGCTGAGTCCTCTTCACTTTATAGACCAAGTGGGTATACAAAGGGACATGCATCTCATTGCATCTCAGACTGTAACGTATGTCAGGATTAACTAGTGCTTGAAATCAAACCAGCACAGTGTAGCTTGTAGCACTGGAGACCATAACAAACGTGTTTAGTTCATACACGCCGTTTCTTGTGAGCACATCTGAGCTCATTACTTTGTGGTTTTTTTTTTTTTTTTTTTTTTTTTTTTTTATTAAACATGTCTGACATTTTCCTGCTTCCAGGAATCAAGTTAACACTTGTGCTATCCCGTGTTTTGCAGGAGGCCGTAATCCGCAACATGTCGCAGCGCGTCCCGTGGGGCACCGTTTCCATCATCGCCGCAGTCGCATTCGCCATGGCGGCCGTTTACTGGAAAAGAACTCACTAAACTCCTCACAGTAAATGCCTAAAGGTTCTCAAACCAGCTAGACCGATTGGTTTGCACAGCAGGAACTGTTCGCGAGCAATACTCACTGTTTAATTAATGCATTGACCAAATTCCCATCTAGATGTGTTAAAAAGCCTTATAAGGAATATGAGCGCCAATGCAAATCACACTGTAGCCCTTTTGATAACTTTGTGTTTATTTTGTAGGGCATCAAGGCACATTTTATTTATTATCATCGAGGTGTCTTGTTTTATTTGATTCTCCACTACACACCGCTAACGGTCAGAAACGTCGGGTCGCTTTGTGCTTCACAACTCATTTCGAGACGTGCCAATAAATTCCAGCACTACCTCCAACTGGTGAACTCAGGAGTTAAGCAAGTTTATTTAGTTTGAATGGGTGGGTTTTTATCAAAAACAAGTATATTTAATAGGATTTTATTTTTTTATAGAACCATTTATGCGCGTACCATCGGGTTCAGTTGGAGTGGCGTGGCAAAAATGACTCTTATACAATGTTCTTCCTGCTTTAGATTAATTTTGTTTTGACTGTTTTATGTGGTTAACAATTACCTTTTAACATTTGATAAGTCATAAAATTATATATAGTAATAAAAACTAAAGAGCTGAATACCTACTATAATCAAAATCATCCCTTCTTTACCGTCATAAATGGACTCATTTCCATTTCCACCTGCATGGACACGTATTGAAGGCACATCCTGTAGCAACAGTCTCGAACCTATTTTCGTTTGAACAATAAGTTTTAGTAATTTCCGTTCAAAGATACCCGCCATCTAAAAACTCGACCCTTTAATAGCCGATGACACACCATCACAACAAACTTGGACACAATAACAGCTTCTGTTCAGACTCTGTGTCATTAAAAGTGCAGAGTTGGTGGCAAAACAAGTGGTAAGCTTAAAATTCAACCGTGCTTTTACCCTTGATTTTAAACCAAACAATAAAGCCTTCATTATTAAAAAATAGTTTAAGAAAGAGGAAAAAAGTGCATCCTACTAAAGGATTTAACAAAACCAACTACCTTAGAAACCAATGGAAACAGAATACTTATCTAAGATGTTGCTTTGGACACGAGAAGCAATTCCCCTCAAATCTACTACAAAGCGACCAGACTCCCATCTGTCTTTACTGCGGGTCAAGAACCTCAGTAAAACATCTCCCCTAGATGTTAGAGAAAAATTCTGTCCCACAACCAACTTCAAAGCAGTGTTTACTTTAGTTCTCACCCGGAAACTTCCTGAAAACACTAGGACTGAACATCCCATCTCATTTTAGTACAGTAAACAGGACCATTCAACCTCCTTTTACACTGTAATAAAGAGACATGAAAATTGCTCCATGACAACTAAAAGCAGTGGCAGAACGCCTCAGGGGCCGGGCAGACACACCTCGGATAGAATGCCACTCTATCACTGGGCACACAATCACTTGCACATACACACACTATATGGGGCAATTTAGAGCAGCCTATTTACCTTGTGTCCACGTTTTTGGACTGTGGGAGGAAACCCACATGGACACGGGGAGAACATGGAAACTCCACCCAAAACCCCAGCACTGAGCGAGACGGACGTGCTAACCACTCCGCAAAATATCTGAAAAATGAATCGATAAGTACTGCATTTCAATACAACCTCATCTCTCCACATTATTATAAGCAATATAAAACTATTATGTAGTTATTAATACATCGAATAGAAATAATAAAGGTTATAAAGTGCGCTTTTAATTCCCTTAAATGTTAGTACAGGGGTGTGTACTTGGATCAGACACCAGGGTTAATCCAGGACTTTAATACTACTATATACAATAAAGAAATCATGTCTTCTTATTACAATGTCTCACAAAAGGAACTAAGGAACGGTATGCCGCAATCCGTAAGACCCCCAATGGAGACTGAGACATGATGTACTTTGGTGATAAACAAATTCACCCCCTCATTAAATACACGCGACATGAAAGCAACCTGTAAAACATCTGCAGTTTTACATCCGTGGACTGTGCTGCATGAGCACAAATCTGTAGACTCCTAAAACATTAGGGGAACAAAAATGTGTGAGTTTAAAAAAGCCACACAAATATGAACATATTCCAGTTAAATATTGTATAAATCTGATTTTTGCAGAACATTCCAATTCTGAATAATCTGTAGTATGGTGTAGTATTTTACAGACTACAGGCATTATTTAAACTCAGATTGGAGATCTAGGCAATGGAATATTAGCACAGGCTTCTCGAAATTCACTGCTGAAAGAACTACTCTGGAATGTGGTGGCTAGAGAGGCTTTAAAAAAACATAATGGCAGCTTTAAAGTGAAACAAGATGAAAGCTTTTACACTCCCTGACTGGTGGAGCTAATTTGAACGTGTCATGTGCATTATTAACTGATTACTGTGTATTTTATGGGAATAATTGGCGTTTATTGGCAAACAAACATGGATTGAATAAAGGCACACATTACAACAATTAGCCACGACATTACGACCTGTGAGTTGTTTGGATGTCGTGACTGTTGGTGTGTGTAAATATGGTATCTCTTTTTTTTTTTTTTTTTTTTTATCTTTTTTTTCTGGATACAGATATCTACTGTGCTGAACATTGTTTACGGTAAAATAAATTTGATCATTAAACACGATGTTGAATGAAGCTGCTGTTTCAAATCATTTAACGCACCAAAACTGTGACTCTTATTTTGTAATTTCTCCTAACTGACCTTTTATTCTTCATTATTTGAGAATGGGGCGAGATGAAATACCTGAGCTTAAACATTTGTACTGATTTGGTTTCTTAACATAATGTGCACATCACGTCCTTGATGGGTGTTTAAACCCCGAGTCCCCCTTTGTTGCAAATGAGGGCCCTTCAGAAAGCTCCTTAACCCACTACACCCACCCATTTACATGCAATATTATGTGCTCATGAATAATTGCAAAATGTAAAATATGGTTGAATTTAGACAGCATGGTGATGCAGCGGTTAGCAATTTTGTGGATTTTGTACGTTCTCCCCATGTTGCATGGAAAAGTCCTTATTGAGAATGACCTAGGAATGCTGAGTTCCAGTCCTTAGATCTGAATGGCTGAGCTGTTTGTCCACCCATGACAAAAACACCCCTCTGACCGCTTCACAATCGTATCAATGCGTGAAATGCAATCCATTATTTTCCCGTTTATTATAAACTGCATCCTGTAATTCGGCCACTAGATGTCAGTATTTGATTATTAGAGAAACCAGAATCCTGTTAAAAACAGTATGCAGCAGAGGACTAGTTCATTAAGAATTTAGCTTTCATTTACGAGGCATGGTGGGATTCCCCACGCCCATCCAGGTGAGAACGTTTTAGGAGCTCGGCAGATAGATCCAGGACAGGGTGCCAATCCATTACTGGAAGATTTTCAATCATTCATTCATTATCTTCCACTTAATTCCCTATACCCATCCAGGGGAAAATATTGGGGCAATTAAGAGCAGCCAATTTACCTTGTATCCATGTTTTTGGACCGTAGGAGGAAATCAGAGGACCTGGAGGAAACCCATGCTGACATGGGGAATAACACGATGGTGAGGTTGTGTATTATTGTGAATAAAACATGGGAAAGAGCTGTAACTGTACTCTGATTTGTGTCGTGCCTAATAACGCCGCTTTCCCGTGATTTATTTACAATAATGCCAACCCTCTTGTGAGGGAGTGGTAGCTCAGTGGATAGGGTGCGGGACTATCAATCAGAAGGTTGTGAGTTCAAATCCCAGGTCCACTGAAGTTACCAATGTGAGCAAGACCCTTACCCTCATTGCTCCAGGGTGTTGTATCAACCCTGTGTTTGGATCCCAAACAAGTTGAGATATTTATAAGTCGCTTTGGATAAAAGCGTCAGCTAAATGTTATTGCTTTAATATTATACACAAATATTCCAGACATTGCCAGGTTATGTCTTTATCCATATCCTGTGTACGGCGCTGTAATATCATAATTCTTTGGATCTCCCCTTTGTGCAACGGTAACTAAATATAACTTGGTGTTGTTTATAGACCTATTTGCAAAAGTGTAGTAAATTCCAAAACATTTTTCTCTACAGTCTGTTCTACTGGATACTGTCTCACTCTATAGTTGAGTTAACTGTAAACAGCCTGCTCACTTAAAACCCACACAGAACTTCCTGCATATAGTTCCCCAGAATCTTCACAGATTCTTCACAGTACAAAGCAGCAAAATGAAAGAGCTATGGGTTTGTGGACAGTCAGTGTTTCATGATGTCTTGTTTTTATTGCCACCACACTTATTCAAAAGTAGAAGGTTCTGTAACATGTCCCCGGGTTATCCATCCGTATGGAACCATTAGATTGTGGCACTGTTTGCTCCTGCTGCAGGGAAGCCGCTACCTTCCTGTTGTCTCTTCTTTGCCACCCCACATCTCAGCAGCTCCCCTTAAACTGAAGCACATGGGTCTGGGATCTGTTTTGGGGGATGACTCTGTAGGTTAGTCATGGCACTAAAAGAATAACAAGTCAAGCCCTGAGTCATTAGCGGCTTTACATTAATACCTCACAACTAATGAAGTCGGGTCTGATGAAGAAAATCATAGCAGGGTTCTAAACCGAATGGCACTTGGATGCAGTGATTAGACTTAACCACAAGATGTCAGATAGACCTCAATAAAAAAACTACCTTCCAGGCTTCCATTCATCGGAACAGAACCACATCAAAGTTTTCTATTACTTGTGAAGTGCATGAATCACCAACTCACCAGGGATTCATACAATCCAGTGGTATAGAGTTCTATATCACATCCTGCAGCAGTCACACTGTTACACAAACATTAGGAAGGTACTTTTATTAGAACTCATGGAGAGATGCAATAAACATGTTCCCCTGTCTTTGAAAAGGATCCAGGTTGAGAGTAATATTCACACATGAGCAACATCCTTAACTTCACAAACAATGATCTGCTTATCATCTACAGATCCATCATCTCTGATTCTGATATGAAACAAACAATATGAAACCACACACTGAGTCCTGTTTATATAATCATTTAAATAAAAAAAAAATGCAAGCCAGATTTTTTGGGCACAGTCACAGGCTTGTGACCTGAAAGCAGCTGGTTCATTTACGGTCTCACTGAAGTGCCCTTGATCAAGGCGCCTAACTTTATTTAACTTTAATTGCTCCGCGGGCACTATGCAGAGTGGAGAGCAGCATTGCCAACCACTCCGGTCACGTGTGTTCACTTCACTCAGTGTGTGTAGATGTGTGTGTTTCACTGCACGGGTGGGTTGAATATGGAGGACATGTTCATCTGTTTAGGCAAAATAGACCACTTTATTACTTTGTGTATTGTCTGTATGCAATCTCTAGAGTCAGCACATGTGTGATGTACCAAATATAATTTGTCTTATATATAGTTTTTTGTGGGTGGCATGGTGTCTTAGTTGTTAGTATGTTCGCCTCTCAGCGCTAGAGATTCCTAATCCCAATCTGGGTGGAGTTTCCTTGTTCTCCCTATGTCTGTGTGGGATTCCTTTGGGTTCTCCAGTTTCCTCCCACAGTGGATTAAGGTAAACTGGCTGCTATAAATTGCTCCTATAGTCTATGTGTGTGTGTATGGGTGAGTGTGTGCCCAGTGATAGATTGGCACCCTGTCCTGGATGTATTTGCCCAAGACGTTGGGGACATGGGGAACCTCTCGCGACCCTCGTAGAGAATTAAGCAGAGGATAATAAATGAAGAAATTAAGTTAAGGTATCTTGTCTTGTGATTAATGAGATGGTCTGATCGTCTGAATAATAAAAATGGATTTATTAACTTTAGAATCGATGTGACAGTTGCTGTAATTTGTGATTGGTTGGTTGGTCCGTTTTACTTCCAATTCCCGAAGCCAACAGCTTACTTAACTGCAGGTGACAATGCAACATGGCTCATGGCAACACGAAGCCAACACGGCTGAACCAAACTGTACATTGCAGGTTTATTTCTCTTGCTGCTTTGGGTGGGCTAAGTGGCTAACATGGATGAAGGTGGCAGCATTCTTTCTGTGGCCGCTGATGGACAGACAGAATATGGATCCATATAGAATATGATCCAGAAAGATCATTTTGATCATTTCATGAGTGCAAGCATTATAAAAGCTGATCCAGAAACTTACCAACCTTTCTATACAATGCCAAGTTTATATATGAAACTGCTATATGCTTTAATATCTGGTCAGGTGCTGATATATTTATTATTGGGCAGTTTTAATTGTCCAAACGTGAAAAGGTGAACTCGATAACAGCAATGCCACATAAAAAGAAACTTTGAAGTAAATAATTATAAACACAGGTGCACAGGTGAGTGATGTGAGCTTGATTGGCAATTTCACTTTGAAGGTGTTTCAAAGTAATGCTTTGATATGTGAGATTGCAAATAGGATGGTACAGAGATCCTAACGAGATAAAGTAAGTGACCAAACTATTAACCTGAACTAAACTGACCTCAAGGTCTTACTAATAGAACATGTATGAATGACATCATCAAACGGAGTATTAGTCACAAAGTCACTAAAATGTCTTTGGGCCTTACAGTGTAATAATCTGGGCTGGACTCATCTGGTCAGGTTGAGCTCAATGATCTCAATTACATGATGATACACTCTGCACTGTGTATCATGTTTTTCATTCCCAAAGCTAAACGACTAAAACATTTCGATTCACAGGAATTCCGGTTGGTGAGGTAGAATATATGGACAGAAGTATCGGGACATACTCAATGAACCTAACATTTGGTTATTTAATACAGTCCCTTTGTTTCATGTGTATAAAATCAAACCCCTTGACATGCAGGTATGCTTCGAACTTTGTGGGAACAGTTTGGGGAAGACCAAGCATTATGTGCACAAAGTAATGTCCATAAAAGGATGGCTGGGTCGGTTTGGTGTTGAAAAACCCATCCTACACTTTTGAAATGAGCTGGTATGGAGATTGTGAGGCTCTTCCATTTTAAATCCAGCAAAAAAATGCCGAAAAGGGAAAAATTTGGAAAGTCATGTCATTAGAACTAGACATGCTATGCAGGACTCCCCTAAACATCTGCCCATATAGTGTAGAATAGCAGTCAGGTGGCTAAGTTAAGGTTTTGCACCCGAGAATTAGTTTCTAAACCAATCAAATCCTTTGCACTGACTATTAAGAAAGCTGTGACTGGATTTGCCTTGGGGCAGTCTCGCTAGCTCACCAGGGGTGATCTGTGAATTACGCAGCCTATCCTTCTTAAAGCCGAATGGACGTGTAAAGTTCGTCACGACCCGTTTATACGTTTTCACGGACTCGATTGGTTTTCGCCAGAGGGGAGTACGACAACATCGTTTTCCCAGTTGGAGCCTCACAGAAGTTGTCCTACTAAAAGCGTCATAGATGGCAGGGGTCCTGTTCTTTATGGATGATGGTAACTAGAGAGGTGAGTCTCACCGGGGCATCGTCTCTGAGTCACTGCTGAGATTAGCCCTAAAACAAAGACTGCAGAGTTTCTCCAACTCGTAGAAAAGGTTAGGGCTTAAAGTAACCATCCTCCACTGCGCCCTGAATATAATGGCTCATGACAAGTGCCCCGAGATAATAAGTTTTCTTTAAGCTTGGATGGCCTACGTCTACATAGGTCACTGACTGCAGAACTGCAAAAAAACTGTATGACTGGTATAGTACAGAGAGATCTATATGATAACATACTCTAGGATTTAAGGAGGCTTTATTATTATTTTCATCGCATGACGCATATGTGACAAGGATGAAATTATGGCCCACGGACCCTGTTCTATTAAAGGTTGCATATTTAAAAAAAAAATGAAGAATATAGAATGCACAATATATATATTGGGGGGGTCCCCATGTCCATCCAGGGAAGAACGTCTCAAGCACTGGGCAGATACACCCAGGACAGGGCGCCAATCCAACGATCAGTACACACTCACTCACACAGTCACACACTCACACACACAAACTATACAGGGCAATTTAGAGCATTCAATTTACCTTAAATACATGTTTTTGGGATGTGGGAGAAAACCCACACAGACATGGAAACTCCACCCAGATTGGGATTCGAACCGAGAAGAGAGGGAAGAGAGGAATCCCCAGCGCTGAGAGGCAAACATACTAACCACTAAGCCACCATGCCACCCTGATGGCAACTTATGAAATATTCATTTATTCATTATCTTCCGCTTATTCCTTTATGAGGGTCGTGGGGGGGGGGTTCCCATGCCCATCCAGGGGAGATTGTCTCAGGTGCTGGGCAGATACACCCAGGACAGGGTGCCAATCCATCGCTGGGTACACACTCACTCACACAGCCACACACACATAC
>JAOUQT010005944.1:0-12409 GCA_025769995.1 Xyliphius kryptos | reverse complement strand
GGTCGTTGGGTGTATGGAAGGGTAGTTAGGTGGGTCATTAGGTGGATGGATTTGTTAGATGAGTAGATGCGTGGATGGGTAGTTGGGTAGATGGAAGCGTAGTAGTGTGGGTAGTTAGGTGGGTAGTTGGGTCGATGGGTGGCTCGTTGGGTGTATGGAAGGGTAGTTAGGTGGGTAGTTGGGTGGATGGGTGGGTAGTTCGGTGGGTCCTTGGGGGGATGGATTTATTAAATGATGAGTAGATGGATGTTTGGGTCGTTGGGGGGATGGATGTGTTAGTTGATGGATAAATGGGTAGTTTGGTGGATTGAAGGGTAGTTGGGTGGGTCGTTAGGTGGGTTGTTGGATGCATGGATTTGTTAGATGATGAGTAGATGGATGGATAGTTTAATCAATGGTTGAAATGATTGTTAAGTGGATGGATGGTTGAGTAGATAGAAGTCATGATGGAGTGAGACGCTCGACCTGGACTGTCCTCCGTCCCCTCGTCTTCTCTGTCTCTCAGTTCCACCGTCCAGCTTTACATTTTGGTTCCTGACTGCACACACACACACACACACCTCCCTGCCGGCGGAGCTTAACAGAGCCAACGATAATTCACTTTGCACACTAACTTTCAATTTGGCTGCGGCTCCTCGCTCCCCACCTCGCGGCGAGGCGCTCGTCTGTGTGCATCAGAGCCCCATGGTGCTTCAAGGCGGTATCGAATCGCTGCGTCCCCACGTGCTCACGAGTGTGTGTGCGTGTGCTTGAACATGTAACCCTCGCCATCATGTGATGTCTAGACTTCTGCAGCCTTTTAGATCCTGAGGAAGACATTAACTGTCGGCCGCTCGCTCGCGGTCTGGCGTTCGGCGTGTCACCGTCTCAAGCGCGCTCGGTGTTTCCTGCCGCTCGCCGTTTCGGGAGAAGCGAGCAGAAACGATCCATTACAGCTAATGAATTGATTCAATTGGGTATAATAGAGTCATTTATCTATCAAAGAATAACCGATTCATGTTGAAAGACGGGGGTGGGGGGTGGGAGTGAGGGAGACCTCGACAGACGGGATCTGCCGATCAGCACATGCTACATAAACTGCGAAGGCAGACACAGCTGTCCTTTAGCCGTTAGCGCTTCCAGCATTTAGCTCGCACCGCCAGCAGCCTGCGCCGTGAAGGTGGAGCCGCTGGAGCTGCAGTAAACAATCAGGTTCAGCCAGGCTTCTTTGTCCACACACCTCTAGAACAACCCCACCCCCTTGCTTTCGTGATCCTCTCTGACGCCCCGTTCCCACCCACCCCCCACGCGTCTGGAGCGTTTCCCCTCACACACAGAAAGGAAAAGGCCTGCGTACCTCCGTCTTTCCCGCGTCGCTCCAGCTCCTAAATCCCAACGCGCCGTTCCAGCTTCTCCTCAGACTCAAATGAGCATTCGGCCTGAGCCTTACCCAGCATGCTCTGGTGCACACAAAGGCAGGGGAGGTGTGACCAATCACATTGTGACTGAGCTCACACAACCCTTCCCCCCCCTCCTTCCTGATCACTCCCTCACTGGCATACCCATCGACACTGAGGCTAAGGGGGCGGGGCCTTGGCTCAGGGTTGTTATAGCAACCTTTCCCAGCAGAACCTTTTGCAATCAGCCACTTTCCTCCTGCCTCTCCCTGGTTGAGGTGCAACTTTTCGGGCACCTCCTCTTCACCTCCTTCATCCCGTTTAGCAGAACAAGGGGGGGGGGGGGGTTGTTTAATGTGTGATTTTATACGGCGCTGTGAAAAAATGCATTTTATTTTATAAAACGTTTAAACTAAACCCTCATGTACCGTACAAATGTAATTACAGTGTTTTGTGGGATTTAGTGGCTTCTAGTGGTCACGCTGCAAATTGCATCCCAGCAGCACAATGATGCTACCTCCAATTTTCATTCATTTATTTGTTATCTTCCGCCTAATCCACTAATAGGATCGCCGAGGGAGGGGGGGTAGGAGAATGTCTCGGACACTGGGCAGATACACCCAGGAGGGGGCGCCAATCCATCGCTGGGTACACAGACACACAAGCACACACTATACGAGGCACTTTAGAGCATTCATGTTT
The DNA here is from genome assembly GCA_025769995.1 of Xyliphius kryptos. NCBI lineage: Eukaryota > Metazoa > Chordata > Actinopteri > Siluriformes > Aspredinidae > Xyliphius > Xyliphius kryptos. The sequence continues at coordinate 10,331 of JAOUQT010005944.1, read as the reverse complement.
TTGGACTGTGGGAAGAAACCGGAGAACCTGGAGGAAACCCACGTGGGCACGGGGAGGACATGGAAACTTGCACCGTGCCGCTCACTTGTCCGTGTTTCCTCCGTCTTGTCCTCCGTCACAACATCCATAAACCTCCTCTCCATCATTCCTCTTCTCCTCCCGCCTGGTGGCTCATTCCTCAGCATCCTTCCGGGAATTTAAACCTCATTCCTCCACTGTACATCTCCAAACCACCTCCATCTAAACTCCCCAACATCTGAACAGCTTCAAACCACCTCCATATAACCTCCCCAACTACTGTACATCTCCAAACCTCCTCCATCTAACTTCCCCAACCACTGTACATCTCCAAACCACCTCCATCTAACTTCCCCAACCACTGTACATCCCCAAACCACCTCCATCTAAACTCCCCAACATCTGAACAGCTTCAAACCTCCTCCATCTAACCTCCCCAACTACTGTACATCTCCAAACCACCTCCATCTAACTTCCCCAACCACTGTACATCTCCAAACCACCTCCATCTAACTTCCCCAACCACTGTACATCTCCAAACCACCTCCATCTAACCTCCCCAACCACTGTACATCTCCAAACCACCTCCATCTAACCTCCCCAACCGCTGAACATCTCCAAACCACCTCCATCTAACCTCCCCAACCACTGTACATCTCCTAACCACCTCCATCTATAACTAGCCTCCAGTAGCTACAACAGTGGCATGCTGCCCCCAGACTGATGCTTCAGAATAAATCATCCCATTATTAATATTATATTATCATTAGTAGTAGTATTATCATGCAGGACTTTTATTCTATTGAACACGTTGTGGATTGCACACTAAAGTATGCGGACAGCTGTTGGTGTAACAAACTGTGATTGGAGGAGTGAAGTGCGAGAGGAAGTGAGTGAGGGCAGAAAAATGGAGCTGAGGAATAAAAGGGGGGGGGGGTGAAAACCTTAAACTTGAGCGGGGGAGGGAGACACAGGAGGAGGAGGAGGAGGAGGCGCTGAGTGACAAAAAGGCCTAGTGGTTTATTCAGATGCCCTGTGAGGATCTGCTATCTCACCCTGACACAGACATGTGGGAGAGCACCCCCCCACACACACCCACACCCACACACAGTTCTCATGACCGCATTCCCACCACTGACTACCCAAAAGAGGGGGTCGGGGGGCAACAGACAGGAACCTTAAACCACAAGGCGGGTTCTAAATCACAACGTTAAATTCCCTCCATTTGTTACTGCAGCTACGTTTATGGACCGAACTCACTGATCAGCGGTCAGTGATGTGGGACAGCAGCGTGTGTGTGAACAGTGAGCAGCAGGAGTTTCTAACCCACCGCACACACACACCGCTCGGTGTTAACGGCTGCGTCTCAAATCGCACTCTATCTACAATACAGCGGGTGAAGGGTCGGTACCGACCCAATCGCCTTCAAGTAGTATATACGACAGCGGTGGGTCGTGCCTTTTACTGCTAAGCCTTCAGTAATAATCCACCCCCCCCACCCCCGTTACAATTGTGCAGCCAAACCTCACAAAACTGTAAAACAATTTATAATCTGTACTCACTGTCTCACTGACTCATCACTAACAAGGCTAATATTTGGCATTGTGATTTCCCATCATGCCCTTGGGAAAACATACTTCTCACCATCTGCCCAGCGCCCGAGACATTTTCCCCTGGACGGGCATGGGGATCACCACCGCGACCCTCGTAGAGGAATAAGCGGAAGTTAATGGATGGTTGGAAGTCCATCCTCATTTTTCCCTTAATATTTTTTTAAAAGTTTTATTAGGAAGCCATCGAAGCTGATGCTGAAAGTCGAGTTGTATTTCGGTAATAACTTTTAATTGGTTGAGAACGTCAGCTCATCCAAACTTCTCTCCAATCCGAGCGCATGGCATAGCAGAGGCCTTCTAGAAGGCTCCGATACGGAGAGCTCAAAATCTGATTAGTTCAAGCAACAGGTTGCGCTTCAGGGCACAAAATAGGCAGGAAAACTTCAAACTTGGAAACCAATGATGCTGAAATGTGATTGGTTAAACCCTCTAATGAGGAAATACGTGTCTGGAAGCAGCGCAAGCGAGGCAAACGCTATGAAATGAAGCGGACAGAGCATTTGGAATTATTTAATAGGTATTTGTGGACAAAATAATGACGTCAGTCTGTGATTCGGATATTTTTAGGCCTCCAGAGACGACTTCAAAGGCCCTGATGAAGCACATTGGAGAAAGAAACATCGTTTATCTCATAAAACCTTCAGCACGAGACTTTGGAATCGGACACGACCGGATGGACATCAGACACATTAGAAAGTCAGCAGTAAATGAGGGAACGTGTGAACACAGCACATCTCTCCTTAATGCCACAGTGTGGACGGAGTGTGTGGGCCCTAATCCACGGTGCCAGCTGGTGGGGGGGGGGTGGGGGGTACAGTGGGGAAATGCTCTCAGTGAGAGCCGTGACCGCGCGTCCTCCCTTCCTCCTGCCGTTTGGGTCGTTACCTCCCGATGTGTGAAAACACCGAGCAGGTGCTGCGCCAACAAATCACCCGCCGAGCGCGGAGGTAAGCACACGCCGGCGCCGTCCCAGCATCCCCGTGGGCTGCGGCACAACGGCAAGCTTTAATAATTACCCAGACTGCATGCTGATCGGGACGAGGCGGAACACGCGCTTTCAAATGTTCTCTGTGTTCTCACCGCAAACTTATTAACTTCTGATCGATCGATCACTCGATGGCATCCAGCTGGAAGAGAGAGACATCTGTCTCACTCCACACTGAATGTTCCAGTTCAGTCAGGAGCGGCATTAAATCCCCAAATCCAGACCGACCTCAGAACCACAAAGTGCAGCGATAAAAATAACCTGGATAAACGGCGGCGGCCATCTGTACGGACCGAGCGCCGGAACACCGAGTCACGGAGTGGAACCGGTACAGACCGGCTTTACTATTATTATTACTATCATTAATATCACTGTTATCATTATTATTTATGTTGCTGTTAGTATAATGATCTTACTATTTATTTATTTCAATCATGGGGTTCCCCATGTGTATGTTCTCCAGGGGAGAACATCTTAGGACCTGGGCAGATATACCCAGAGTGCCAATCCATCGCTGGGTACACACTCACACAAACATACAAACACTATACAGGGCAATTTAGAGCATTCAATTTACCCTGAATCCATGGTTTTGGAATGTGGGAGGAAACTGGAGAACCCGGATGAAACCCATGCAGACACAGGAAGGACATGAAAATTCCACCCAGATTGGGATTCAAACCGGGAACCCCCAGCACTGAGAGGCGAATGTGCTACCCACTAATCCACTGTGCCGCCCCCATTATTCTTCATTACTTAATAAATCCATCTTTATGCTGCTGATGCTTCTGTTTAGATACAGTTAAAATTCAATGCATTCCAGGACACGCTGAGCCTCAAGATCGTATATCCGGTGTGTGTAAAACGTGCTTTATCTGTCCACTGCAGAATGAAAGCTGGGGAGGGGGGTTCCTTCAGTAGCCTGTCTGTTTGGACTGGAAACATTTGTGAGAGTGATGAGGATAAGCTGGGCCGATGAGGGATGAAGTCCTGCCTTCTTCTGCTCTGCATCTATTAATTGGACCTTGTGACTGCCTCCATTCTACGCTGGAGCATGAGTTACAGCAGGGAACCAGACGCCCTGGATTTATTTGCCACTGAATGGAACTGTAAATCAGCCAGTGAGGCAAAATTGATAACCTTGAATGGAAAGCATGATACCTTTAGCACCGTGTAATAGACATGTTGATGGGATCCAGCCTTTACTTGCAAACATCTCACGTGCAAACACACACACACACACACATTCTGTATCTTGTGTGTAACATCTTGTTTAAGTGGGTTTCTTTGGAGCGTCTGCTTGGCCTGTGCTTGATTGTGGCTTTGGGTGTCGGATTAAGTGTGTGAAGCTCATATATATCCGTGACAGAGTGGACTGCAGCTTCGTAAACCAGGAGCAGGTTAACTTCTGAACTATGTAAACAGTAAGATGACTCCACTAGCTTTTATTAATGCTGGGCCTACAGCATGACACACAGGCTACATAGAGTTCTACTTTAAGTAACCTATCCATTTTGTGCAAAAAACAATCAATAAAATGTGGACAAAATGTACACTAATCTAAATTTTGTGCACTGCCACGTTCCATTTCAAAACTCTATCCAATAACACAGTTCTCTTTAAAGAATTTGAATCGTGTTTAGGAATTTGACTTATTAAATGAAACCAGCATCTGTACTCAGTAATATGGGTTTCCATGCCTGTCAATCACAAAGGCTTTCACAATCACAATGTTCGGCTGTGTATTTACATTACATTGGTGGGAGCACTTTTCTTCAAGTGTGTTATTATTTCCCACCAGACCTGTTCAAAAATTAATGAATGGCTTAACATGACTAGGAGAAAGCACATAATAGAACCCCCCTTGATAGCAGGTGTCTCATCCGATACTCGTCAGATTAATCCTATACTTGGGTCGATGGTGGAGGGTTCCCCATGTCCATCCATGGGAGAATGTTTTGGATGCTGGGCAAATACACCCAACACAGGATGCCAATCTATCGTTGGGTACATACTCACTCATACGGACTCACACACACTACATAGGGTTAATTTAGCCAGTTCTCACTAAATCCATGTTTTTTTAAACTGGAGAACCTGGAGGAAACCCATTCAGACACAGGGAGAACATGAAAACTCCACCCAGATTGGGATTCAAACCTGGATCCTCAGTGAAAAGTGAACAATAAAAAAAATAGGAAGTAAGGAATAAATTAGGGTTTTGAGTTTTTAGCACGGTGGCTTAATTATTAGCATGTTCACCTCGCAGTGCTGGGTTCGAATTTTGACCTGGGTGGCGTTTCCACGTTTTTCCCGTTTCCCGTTTTTCCACGAATATCCGATGTCCAACCACAGTCCAAAAACATGGATGCAAGGTAAAGTGAATGCTTTAATTTGCCCCATATAGAATGTGTGTGTGTGTGTGTGTGTGAGTGAGTGTGCCCAGCGATAGATTGGCATGCTGTCCTGAATGTTTTGCCTAGCGCCCAAAACGTTCTACCCTGAATGGGCATGGAAACCCCCCCGCCCGCGACCCTAGTAGAGGATTAAGCGAAAGATAATGAATGAATAAATGAGTGTATATGCTAATTCTTAAATGTTAAAACTATCCATCGATCCATCATCTTCAGAGTGATCCTCTACTCGTTCCTGCTGGGGTTCTCAATGCCCATCCAGGGGAGTACGTCCTAGGCGCTACATTCTGGACAGGGCGCCAATCTATCACTTGGCACACACTCACACAGACACACACTATATAGGAGCAATTTAGAGTAATGAATTCACCTTAAATCTATGTTTTTGGACTGTGGAAGCAATTCCCAGCACTGAGAGGCGGACGTGCTAACCGCTAAGCCACTGTGCCTCCCTGGTTTAAACATCAGTTTAAATCAAAGTGTATTTTTTATCACTGTAAATTTATTTTGACATCCTCATTTGTGTAAGTAACATAAAGTCCAGCAAAGTGTCCACATGACAAATTAGGATCAGCTTTTATGTCATTGTTACCAACCCGCTAAGTCGCATGAAGGACAACAAGCTGCTATTATTCAATTGTCCTGTAAACCTAAGATGAAAAAGGTCACCTGCACACTGTCTTTCACTGCCATGTTGAAGGAGTAAAGAGATCTTCACTGAAGTGCTCACTCTCTCCTGCTGACAGACTCCTCTTTTTGTCCATTTTTCAGAAAGAAGAACTTTAATGGCTTCCAGGTAGAGAGAAAGGGACAGCAATCAAGATGAACTCACTTCCTTCGATGGATAGACATATACAGCAGACCAATGACAGACTGCTGTGTATCAAACAGGTAAGAGCTGGCAGCTGCTCGGAGCTCGGAGCGCGACACATGTTCCTCTCAAAGCATGGAGCGGGTACTTGATCGTCCAGGCATGTGTACACCGAGCAGTAATAAAACACTGACCAAACCAAAGTCCAAACCCCCATGATATGCAGACTATATTTCTTCATTCTGTCAAAGTGATTTGAAATACTTGTCCATACTTCTGTTGTGGCCGGACACAGTAGTCCTTTTATAAATAGAGCTCTGACTGTGGCTCATGGGAGCAGTTGGCTGGCGAGCGTTCTTGGCTGTATAGACTCTGCCTTAAATGGTCATGTGCTTTTTAATCGTCCACGCCGAGAGTTTGCAAGTTGCAGAAGCTAAGAACTCGAACTCCCCATGTCTCCACACTTTCCTAAGATTGTGCTAAGACTTGAAGGCAGACCATTTGGACGACACATGTTTGTTGAAATGACAGTAATGTTGACGTTGTAAGGACTCCGATATGACCTTGAGTTACTCAGGATTACTCAAAAATTTGTGTTCCTGTTGATCCACTTTAGAGCGTGCGGTTCATGACTTCACAGCATTCTCAAGCTTCCAGTTGTTTGTTCTTCTGCCTTTGCCCTGCCCCTGATTGTCTGTAGTGTTCATGGATAGCAATTTACATTAACAGGGGTTGGACAATGAACCTGAAACACCTGGTTTTAGACCTCAAAAATTTATTAGTATGGTGTAGGGCCTCTTTCGCGGCCAATAATTTGTCTTGGGAATGACATATACAAGTCCTGCACAGTGGACAGAGGGATTTGAAACCATTCTTCTTGCAGGATAGTGATCAGGTCACTATGTGATGCTGGTGGAGGAAGACGTTTTGCTCCTCAAAAACCCCCCAAAGTGGTTGAATAATATTTAGATCTGGTGAGTGTGCAGGCCATGGGAGATGTTCAACTTCACTTTCATGTTCATCACACCAATCTTTTGAACTCTGCACCCATGATGTTGTGTGCATTGCAATATTTGGAGCAAAACGGTGCTCTTACCCTCCTAATTGAACCTTCACACTCTGCTCTTACTGGTGCAATGTGCAATTAATTAAGATTGGTCACCAAGCTGCACCAATTTAGCCATGAAACCTCCCACACTAAAATGACAGGTGTTTCAGTTTCATTGTCCAACCCCTGTATGTATAGTTATTTAGCTGACGCTCAACTTGGTTGGGATTAGAACACAGGGTTGATACAGCACCCTTGAGCAATGATGGTTAAGGGTCTTGCTCAAGAACCCACATTTGTAACTTCAACTTGGGCCTGGGATTTGAACCCACAAGCTAGTCCAACGCCCCAACCACTGAGCTGCCATTCATTCCTCTTAATAATAATAATAATACATTTTATTTATAGGCAATTTTTTGACATTCAAGTTCACCTTTCAGCCGAAATATGAAACACAATAAAAATACAAAAACCCACAATACAATAGAGTATGATGAAAATGAATTATGAAAACAAATTAAAACTAGACAATGGATTTGTAAACCAAACAAATGGGTTTCATGTTGTGATGTGAAACGTGAGAGTGAGTCAATATGGCGAAGATCAGGTGGACGTGACTTCCATAGCTTGGGAGGGGCTGAACGCTCCCCACAGTAACGAGGCAAGCAGGGGGATTAGTGGGATTAGTTAATTTTCTGATAGGATCACGGGAAGGGTTTCCCCATCCAGGGGAGAATGTTTCGACCACTTGGCAGATTCACCCACAGAATACATAGGTGCAATTTGGAGCACCCAATTTACCTTAAATGAGATAATCTCATTTTATGTTCACTTAATCATATCCTGGGGCTCCCATGCCCATCCAGGGGAGAACAATTTATCAATTCACCTTAAATCCATGTTTTTGGACTGAAAGGAAACCAGAATAAGAACCCGAAGGAAACCCAAGGGAGAACATGAAAACTTTACCGTTTGGGTTTCAAACCTGGAGCGCCTTCATCACTGAAAGGCGACCATGCTAACCACTAAGCCACCATACTGCCGAATTGAAAAATGTAACCTGCGTAATTCATAACAAATGACATTACTAGCTTCATTATGCATGCCAGATTGGTACTGATTGACCGAAAAGACAAAACGCCGTGGATTGATTCTCATTAATCAAATTGAAATGGCACATTTGGGGCGTGCTGAGGACGCAGTATATCAGGCATGACAGTCACCTAGGTCAGTATAGGTCGCTGATTGTCAGTGAGTGCATTTGCATGCGGCCCGGTGTGCTGTTCTGTTTTGATTTAAGGAATCCTGGCTGCAGGCCAGTGTGTGTGTTCTGCAGTGTTTTTTCCACTGCAGCAGGTACAGCCTGATCCTGTCTCCTGGTAAACAAGGGCATCTTATCACTCCTGCTCTGTCTTTGAAGCCAGGCTGTCTGGGAGGCTGATACTCTACATCTGATGGGGACGTTCGCTTCTTTTTCTTCTTTGCTTGGTCTGTGACGTGTTGTCGGAGTCCTTTTGTCCAAATAGAAAAGCAGTAGTGTTGCCAAGACCTACATCATCTAAACAGGTTTATGCCTAATGGTTCAGTTTAAGCAGCTAAGATTTATTTTTAGTCCTTTTTTTAAACAAGAATTGATCGATTGTATGTGAGCTGCTAAGCAAGTAGCCATGGGAGACTTCAAGGTTTATGAAAAAACATAACTGGCTTCATATTTATCTCATCACAGTATTTACTGTTTAATCCTTTATTAGGGTTTTGGGAAAGATGGGTTTCCTGTACCCATTAAGGAAAGAACGTTTTGGACGCTTGGCAAAAACACCCAGGATAGGACAGCAATCTAATACTGGCTACAGTACACACACACACAGACACACTATATATGGGCAATTTAGATCAGCTAATTTACCTTGAATCTATATGTTGGGACTGTGAGAGGAAACCAAAAAACCTGGAGAAAACCCACACAGATACGTGGAGAACGTGGAAACTCCACCCAGATTGGGATTCAAACCTGAAAGGTGCTTAGAGGTATACATGCTAACATAGGCATCACTCAGACACACACTATATAGGGGCAATTTAAAGTAGTCAATTGACCTTGAATCCTCATTCTGTTTAATAATGTGCATAAAACATCTCACAAGCAACATCTCAACTCATTTATCTTCTACTTAATCCTTTGGTTGGTTCACAATGGGTTTCCCATGTCCTTTCAGGGGAGAACAAGTCAGGTGCTGTACAGATACACCCTGTACAGGACTCCAATCTATCACTGGGCTTACACTCACTCACACACACTATACAGGGGCAATTTAGAGCAGTAAATTCATCCTGAATCCATGTATTTGGTGACAACCCACTCAGACACAAGGAGAACATGAAAACTCCAGCTAGATTTTGATTCGAACCTGAATCCCCAGCACCGAGAGGTGAACCAGTTTTTTATCGATATAAATGTATAATACATCAGAGCACTTAAATGTTTTTATTAATATAAATAAACCTTTCTGTACAAAAAAAGATGAAATAGTGAAGTAATGAATATTTGTGGTTCAGTAATCTATAAAAAAAAAAAAAGCTTTACTGTGTAAATAAATGCACATATTTTACTTTGAATTGACTACGGAGAACATCGTTTAAAGCAAGATTATCGAGATTTGGACTAAAACCAACTCATTGAATATAAGTCATTTTGTAGCTCCCAAGCGTAACTGTTTCTATAGATACTGCGTACACAGGTTTCTAAAGAGACAGGCGGGCTAAAAAAAGATCACACTTTTCTTTACAAACATACAAACATTTTCATTTACCATCAGCATTTGATCAGAGATACAAGTGACACAGTGCTGCTAATTTTCCTCATTGATGGTTTGATCGATCTGATCATAAATAATGTGGCACCTTGATATTTTGTTGAGCTTGGATTTTAGACAGGTTTTGAATTTTTTCTTATTTAAACTGGCATTCATTTTTGGGCTGAGATCTCATATTGGCGAGTTACGCCACGCACATTCCAAAAATTTAAATTCCAGGTGGCCAATTCATCAAATACACTGCCTGGCACAAACAAGGTCGCACATGCAAATAGTTTGTTGTACTGACTTTAGTAAAGCAATAAGGCATGAGGGGGAGTGCAGTATTGTGAATAAATCATGGAAAAGGTTTATTAGGAACAACGTGAGTCGTAATTTCTCGTAATTTATTAACAATAATGCTCAACTTTGATTACCGTATTGTTTTTTTGTAATACGGCTATAAACACAATGTCATTAAAAAACATGATTGAATTCATAAATGTGTTTACTAAAACCAAAATTATTAATAAACTGGTTTTCCGTGATTCAATCTAGTCCGTTTTTTTAAAGTGAATGCTGTTCGCTGAATAACAGGATTCCGGTTGATACAACAATAGTTCATTCATTCATTCACTCATTAACTTCCG
>JAOUQT010005943.1:0-23047 GCA_025769995.1 Xyliphius kryptos | reverse complement strand
TGCTATTGACATGAAATTTTCACCAGATGTCAGTACTCCATGCATACAAAGAAATCAAACCAAAGATGTCCAGAGTGTTGAACACGTGAAGAAAGGGAGGTGCAAAAAGGCATGGAAAGCCAAGACACCAGCTGAACTTTCTAAGTAATTACAAAGCAATTCTGCCCCTAGTCAGTGCTAATTTGTATCAGATGGTTTGGTCCCAAATGATGGCCTGGTATCACACAAGAAACATCTCATGATGGGGAAAAAGGAATGAGCTCTCTCAAGACCTTCGTGACCTTATCGTTGCAAACCATAATGATGACATTGGTTACAGAATGATTTCTAAACTTCTGAATGTTCTAAAGCAAATTTCACTTGCTGTTGTGCAAATGGAACAGACAACAGGTAGAAATGAGGGGCACTTAGCAAGACAACCACTAGGGAGTGGTAAGGAGTGCTTCTGCAGGTGGTAACCACAGACTTTTTCTCTGTTCTCATCATTTCTGGCTGATGTTTTGGCCACTTTTGCATTTTGTCAATTCTCTCACCATAGAGGTAGCATGAGGCGGTGTCTACACCCACACAAGTTGCTCAGGTAGTGAAGCTTATTCAGGATGGCACATCAATGCGAGCTGTGGCAAAATGGTTTGCTGTGTCTGTCAGCACAATGTCCACAGCATGGAGCAGATACCAGAAGACAGGCCAGTACACCAGGAGCCATGGAGGGGGCCGCCTCATCAGGAGCATGCGCAGGTGTTGTAGGGAGGTCATACAGGTACGTGGAGGCCACGCACACTACTGAGACTCATTTGAACTTGTTTTGAGGAATTTCTACTGAAGTTGGATCAGCCTGTCGTTTGATTTTCCACTTTGATTTTGATTATGATTCCAAATCCAGACCTCCATGGAATAATCATTTTAATTTACATTTAGATTATCTTTATGTACAGCTGGCTTTTCCTTAACTACTGACTCGTGTTGTTCTCTCATTTGTAAGTGGCTTTGGATTGAAAAGTCTGCTGAATGACTCAATGTAATGTAAACACTAAATTAATCCAATTTTTATGTATAAATAAAGTTTAAAACAAGCACAAATTTAGGATAATATACCCTAATATTTCAGTTAATTAGTCAGTATAATCAAATTAGATAAGAATACACTTAATATTTTTTTAATAATTGTTTTTTAAATAGTAAACTGAAGGACCAAATTACATAAAAGGGGGTAAGTTTAGCCAAATTAGTTACATACAGTAACAATAAAAAATAATTGCTTTAATCAGTGCTAGCCTCATGTTACCATAATAGCAGAATGCTAACTGTCTTGCTGTGCCTGACATAAGTCCTAGTGAGAGGGCATTTTCCACAGCAGAGGTAGTGAATATAAAACAGCTTTGAGCTTCTCCCAGACCCCTTTTAATAATGCTTAAAGTGAAATGGTATTACTAGTCTTAATACACTTAATAACTCTGCAATGTGTTATTAATTTTCAAACCATTATAAATTATGTGTATTAAATATAAATACATTAAGAAATTGCTGCCTGAAACTTATTAACATTCTAACATTCTTAGGCATTTCTTGATTTTGGGACCTTTATTTTGATATATTTAGTTCGTTTCCTTATTTGGTTGCTTCACTCATTATTATCCAGGTGGTTTGTGTAAAAGGTATTAGTATATTTATGATCTTATTTGTTCTATTGTGTTATATTAGCCTTCAGTTTAGCTTAACATACTGAGGGTTAGGCTTTAAGTAAGCTGCAGGATAGGCTGTATCCTTGTATCCTTTGTGTTATACCCTTGGTCTTTTGGTGTAAGTCTTTAAGCTTTGTTTTCTTATGGCCTGTTTTTTTGTATATTCTCCTTAGCTGTTCATATAGTGCATGTCTTGTTCTGGTAAAAAAAAATAAAAATAAAAAACAACAACACTTTAGCAATGGTTATTATATTCCTAACTAGTTACCCTGGGTTAGTTTTATGTTCGTTATTTCTCTTACAAACCACCATGACATTACACATGCTGAATTATTTACGTTTCTAACAGAAAATACCAGAAAACTTGAAAATATTTTGGCACAAATTTTGTATATACCTTTTTGCTAAATATAGTTTCCCGCTATATGTTTTAATGCAGTGTTAAATGACAAAAGACTATTTTACTTTCCATCCCATGTGGTTATGTCCATAATTGTTACAGGATGACTTTAAAATTGGTTTTGGCTAAGGGATCAATGGTCATGCCAATTCAGCAGTGTTTTTTTCCCCCTTGACCTTTGCACCAAGATTTCCCTGATGCCCTTAATCTTTTCATGATAATGTAGAATATATATATGGGGAGAATAGGGGAGTCACTAGGGGTTAATGCCCCCTATTTTGGGGGGCATTAACAACTTAATCATGCACCACACAACAATGTGAAAAAAGTCCATGTATGGAGATGAATAATTAAGTGGCATGAGTCAGGAACAACGTACTGAACATCCTCAAGTTTATTTAATGCTCAGTAGGAAAATGTTTTTGGTTTTGACAGGCTCAAAATGCTTTCTGTGTGGCTATGCCAGTCACATACATTGTTCAAATATTAATTGGCCCATTTGTTTACACAAACTGTTTTTAATTTTTTTAATTTTAAAAGTTTAGGGAACTCTTCTATGAACTCCACTTTTAAAAAAAAATTGATTTTCAATGAATTTAAGTCACGTGATTGACCGGGCCATTCTAGCAACTTTATTTTCTTTCTCTAAAACCACTCAGTTTTTTTTTTATTTTTTTTATTAGCTGTGTTTGGGGATCAATGACTTGCTGAAATGTCCACCCTAGTTTCATTGTTAGCATTCGTAAATGTCAAAAGATTCTTATAATGAATGATTTTGTACAGTTTTTTTTTTATTTTTTTTATATACTTATTCTTTCTTTAATGTTGTTTCTTTAAAGCAGAAAACCATAATGCCCTCACCTCCAAACTTTACTGTTGCTATAGTGTTTTTGGGGAGATGTGTAGTGTCAGTTCTTTTCCAAACATGGTGTTTTCTTTGACAATGAATTTTGCTCTCATCTTCTGACCAGATTATATTTTCCTAATATTTCACAAGCTTGCCCAAATGGGGTGCTGCAAAATTAAACAAGTTTTAACATGCTTTTTTGAAATTAACTATTGTTTTCTTAAAATTAATAATTGTTTGACACTCTCTTTGATGGGTTCCTGACTTCCAGACAACTTTTCTAATTCTTTTGACTTTTATGTCAAATCTTGCAAGGAGCACCTGGTTGTAAAGATGTGTTATGGGTAATGGCCCATTGACCATTAACATGATTTGCAAACATTGTGAAGACTTTGAGAGAGCTCTTCTGTGAAACCTTGGTAATCATGCTAATCATTTTTCATTTCATTTTTCAAGTAATTATTAACTACTCAGAACTGTAATACAAATTGCTGCAATGTTAACATAACAGAAAATAAATACAATCTTAATTCTCACACTTTGTCATAGGATGTAACTTTTTATGATAAATCTGTTTGCATGTTTTATGCAAAAGTGTTGTATCGCATGATTTTCAGATGCATTATTGGGTAATGGAATAAGAATTAGTTGTCTGCATTTTTTGGCAAATTCAAACTAAGCACATAGTTTTATCTTTCCTTAATTACAGTATAAACAGATCACAAATACATGATCTTTCATCTTATAACATGTAAAGTTAGTGATTCAAGTAATTGTTTTGGTTTGGCTCTACACACACACACACACACACACACACACTGAAATAGTAAGGTCATCCTTCCTGACTTCAACAAATCAAGAATTTTCCATAAACTTTCAAACTAGATCATACAATTGAATGCAAAATAGATTATTTGGCTCGGTTTACACTTCAAGGCTTTAATATCTCCTGGATAATTGAGTCTGTGAGAAATCAACACAACTTTATCTGGCATCATGCAGCCTCTACAAACCGTTTGATTTTGGGAATGTTAATTTACTTCTAACAGAACTGTACACAGGTCTATAAAGAATAAATGACTACATTTGAATTGTTGTGGCAGTGACCAAAGGCTTCTTTTAAATGTTTATTATGCACAAAATCTTTAAAGGTTTTTTTTATTATTATTACAAAGCAAAAACAGACAACTATTTGTATTGCAGTGAGCAATTATATAATATTTTTAAATGCATCTTATTTTTCCACTTCTTTCCATTGCTCATCTTATTTTTACAATATTAAATGCAGCACTCTATTGCACTCACTTAAGGAAAAAGAACACTGCCAGGGGCATAAACAATTATTAGTCACCTCTAATTCTGTGTTTCGGCCAAATTGTATCGGCAGCAAACAACAAAATATGTTTAGTGTGTGATTAACCGACATTAATTATTCGAACATGACAGCCTAAACTGTCAACATTTGATTTTTTTCAAAAAAAAAAAATTCATGGTCAGGTAATTATTTGCATGTTGTATAAACATCATGATGTGCAGAAATATATAAACATCTTTAGCTAAAACACATTTACTTTGATTTTCATAGACTCAGAACAATGATTATAAGTGGAGCAGTTGAATTAAATTGGCAATAGAAAATTAGCAGGGAAGCAGATCCTCAGCTGATTTGTTTTTTCTTTTGCCAAATAAACTGCTTTTTATTGCTTTGTACTCACAAGCAATGACAATGTTAAATTTCCCTATATCTACGTTTTATAATTAATGCAAATGGAACACATTTACACTGATAAACAAAGACAACTTTACTAGCAAACCCGCCACATTGTTTGTCCAGATAGATGTTGGTCTTTTATTTGTAAAATCTCATAATAAATTCGTTTTAAACTGGACTCCCATAAATCCCATGGAACGTAAAGTTTTTTTTTAACATCTAGTTATGAAATATGAAGACTTTAGTGTTAATGTTAACTTTTAATGTGGCAAATCATCCTGCTACAGCCCCACTGTCTCTTAAGACCATTATAGTTCTCTGTCCTCTTTGGAAAATACTCATTGCTACGTTCTTCAAACTGCTCATTGTGTATAATTTTATTATATAAATATTATCTAGCACAGACAGTTTTTCTCACACATATTAGTATTATTTTCATTGTTTCTTTTTATATTAGCATGTATATGTAACTGGCATGCAGGCAGTGGTATGGTTTTCCCCAAGATTTGAACTGAGGTATGACACTTCCCCTGTATTCTCCATCATTGCCGACAGGAGTAGAGTGAGGAAGAGCTGGGAAAAAACAGCTGATAAAGGGCAGCTGCACTTCATAGATTTCCCCTGAGGAGGTGGAAAGGTGGAGGCAGTGTTCCATTATCTGATAGATGGCTTACTGCACCACAAGGTTTGCCAGACTCCGGTCAGCAAGAACCAAAGGGCTTAAGGGGTCACAATGTAATTGGATTCAGTGACCCAGACGTAGACAGAATAAACAAAAAGATTTAATAAGAAGAAGAAGTAGAGATGGAAATCACAATCTACCTGGGCTATGGTTTGTAAGCATATACATATATATATATATATATACAATTAAATGAAGCAATTGGATATTCAATGAAAACAATTTACATTATTGCCATGATTTTACAATATTAAACTATTGGATGTGGTTCTTCTTATCTGTATCACAGTTCACATTGATGCTTCCAAAAATTTAAAATAACATTTTTTTAGTCACTGTGGCAACTTGAAATATCACGATAAATGTTTTTCATATTGTTGTTTTCAGTGTATTGATATTTAAGCCTGTTGCTTTTGTTTGCTACTTTACAAATCTGTCAAATTTTGTTGGACAGAAATAGAATTGAAGTAGTAAGACCTAAGCACCATTTTGCATTATTACATATACTCACCGGGCAAAAGCATACACGTGAGTACTGGGAGTATTGATTCATGTTTAAAATCTGATTGCCTGCAGCATTGAACATCTGTCTGATTTACCTGCAAGTGCATTAAACATATAACATTTTGGTATCTTGATCAAAAACCTGCCTGTTCCTCTTGATTAATTTCTCTTCGCTACCTGAACATGTAAAAATATTTTATAAAAATATTTTCAACTACTGTTTTTACAAAAATCGTTTCAATATGGGCCATTTTCATGTATATGGCTGTGACCCGGTGGCGCTGGAGAGTGGAGTAGCGATGCCGACGCATGGATCTGCAATATTGATGGCATACCTGATGCTGCTCTGCCTGATCTTTGCCGCTTTAAGCTATGGCATCATATGCCACGGGCAGAGCGATACCTTCGGAATCCGACAGGACTGTTTATACGTTGGACATGGCACACTTGTATGCAAGTAATACTCTTCTTAATGTAGTTGTGTGCAGTGCTGGCTTTCCTACCCTTCCCACACACAATGGCATTTACTCTTTTTCAAATGTGTAATAGTAATGAGTAAAGAAGTCAGAGTAGTGGTTCTTCTCCTTCTTTGATGGTAGAGTCAGTCCTTGGTGGGTCATGGTTACATAGTTAATGTCATCTTAGAATTCTCTCAGAGTTCATACTTCAGTTCCTTTAATTGAACTGATGAGAAGATTATGAAAACTAACTTTTCCATTTAGCCACTGAGCCAGTATAAAGAACATTTTTTGTCACATGGCTACCTATGTATTGGTTAAACATTGTATTAAAGTCATCATACACAAAATAAAATAAACAATGTAAAAAAGCCTGCTGAGTTCAGGCTAAGCTGTATATTTTCAGGAACTGGTCCTCGGGCAAGAGTAAAAATTAAGTTCCACTTCTTAGTCTCATTCTGTTTACCCAACATAAAAAGGAACTTGAAGCTCTGTTTTCATAAAGCAGTAGGAGATCAAGTCACCAGGAAGCATAAATATATTCCTTTTTATTTTTCAGCAGCTTTTAGCTACACAAGCCTTCACCTGTTGGAAGAGATAAAAAGACTTTAAGGAAAGATCCTAGAAACTCTCAAAGCCAGAGAAGCTGGAACCTTGACACTTTGATCACAGCTGTGCAGAATTCCCACCAGATACTTGGTCTCCTCAAGTATAAACTTAAACTTAAACATACACACTTAAGTTAACCAAACATAAAGTACCTTAGTTAAGATCCTTGTTTTTACCAACCCTCATTACAAAACATCATATAAAAAAGTCAAGAAGTATTGAGAATTTTAACTTTTTCAAAAAATGTTTACACTTTAATTCAAATTACAAGAATAAATGCAATGAAATTGGGGGAGGAGGGGGGACTCATATTTGAATGCAATTTTGTTATTTTTACAGGAACTGTAAACAGCATTAAAAATGGCAAAGTTACCAATCTGCACATGTTCATTATATGCATTAATATTGCTGTTGAAAATAATAACACAGTGGTATACTGTAGAACAGATGTCCTGGCAATTAAGTTTATATTTATGTAATACTATTTTATGTATAAAAGCAGAAAATAAAAAATAAATAAAATAAATTTGAAATTGTGCTGTTTGAACCATATAAAATTTAAATACACAAGCAAGTCTGTTCCTTAAATCTGCCAACTAATCTTGGCAATTATCTTATTGGGAGAAATTGTTAAATTTCAATGTCGCTACAGAATCCTACTATCACATATTAGTTGGACCAACCTACACTTTTAGATATTAATATTCTTACAGTTTCATGGCAAAGAGGAAAATGTTATCCACACCTACTCTTTCTGTGAGTTTTCAATAGTATCCGTAATTCTATAAACACATGGACAGAAATAAGATATACTGACTTTATAATTCTGAACTGTCAAGCATGGATATGTCAAGCATAGCTGATTGAGATATTTGCATTCACACATACAGCTTCTCTTGCCGATGCCTAGTTCAGGTTTCAGTTGGAATATGTAAAAGGGGCTTTGAACTTGCCCGTCTGTGTTTTATGTCCACACTATTTTAATTTTAAAAAATATATTTACTGCCAAGACATATTGTGTCCACACTGTACTCGCACATGACTTTAAAATTGGCAGTTCTGAAAAGGGAGATTGCAAAATGCTGCATCCTTTTTTTTTTTAATATTGTAAATATTGATTTTGAAAGTAATGATGAGGACATCAAGATTTGCTTTTTACTTGAGTGTTCTTAGTTGTGCCATGATTTGTGTTCACTAACGTCTGCTTTATGGTTATTTGCTTAGTAAATAAGAGCATGGACATCAGATACCTCAACACTATACTCATGCTCAGTGAATGTGAATAGTTAATGTTCTCCTAGTGCTTCAAACAGAAACATGATACATTCATCTGGACACAGATAATCATTGTTTTGAAGTGTTTTTTCTTCTTCTCTTTTTTCTGAGAAAACCTTAGGGTGGACGTTGCCATAGTACTGCAAAATTTCAGGTGGAATGTCAGAATGCTAAATTCCCTACCTACACTAGCAGCCTTTATGCTTGTCCGTCTTCTATACCATTCTAATGATACTTTTTGTCTGTCGTTCTGTCTGACTCATTTTTTCTATTTGTCTTTTTAAATTGCTACTGATTAAGAAAGATGATGGTATAGGTGCCCTTTTCAACATCCATAATGTGTAAGGTAGGGAAACCCTGAATGCCGGTCTTCACTTAGCAAATACACGCGAAGAAATTTTATATTTTATTTTATCCACCATGTCTTGATTGGATGAAGATAATAAATGTATATTATATGACCCTACTTTTCATAAACAGATCTAATTACAAGTAGATCTTATGTCAAAGAAATAACTTCACAAACAGAGAAGCTGAGCTAATTATTAAACCATCTTGACATTTTGCCTTGGCATTTTTTTTCAGTGTCAAACACCAACTGGATGAGTCTCATCTTATCTCCCACTATTTCTAATTATCAAGGGATCTGGCTTAAGAGGGTCAGTGTGATTAGTGCTCATCCCTAACTTAACTTCAGCTCATGCTGCCTCCATAACCCGCCCCCTTCCCCCATCCCCCAAGTTTATTCATTATTTCCGGCTCATACTTTTCTTATCCAAAGGGACATTATGTAGATGTCATGGCTATGAAGCGATTTCAGTAGGTCTTCAGGAATGCAAGCACATGCTGAATGAGTCTTAAGTATCACAGCACATATTGTTAATTCCTTATACTCTAGTAATTGAATTAGAAGACATGTTTATATATCTATTAGCAGTGTAACGGTATACAAGTCATGGTTCAGTTCACACTGTGGTATGGATCTCACTTTTTATTCTTCAGTGGGGTGGTTGGAGCATCAAATTTTCTATTTGTTTTTTTTTTGTTTAGCACTTTTATTAAATGCTTGAAACCAGGGTCCTCCACTACAACATAAAAAGCATATTTTGGATCACTTCTCGCGACTTCACTGTATTGCAGGTTTTTTTTTTTTCTTCTTTTCTTTTTAATGTATCTATTTTTGCACCAACTGTTTGAGACCATTTTGTCATGTGAAGAAAACCAAGCTTCTAAAGTTTTACTAGTTTTACTGAAGGTAAAATAGTCTGGACAACACAATGTTACTCCAAGTCAACCACACTGCTGTGAAACCTTTTCTCTGTTCTCATCCTTTCTGGATGATGTTTTGGTCACTTTTGCATTTTGTCAGTTCTCTCACCATAGAGATAGCATGAGGCGGTGTCTACAATCCACACAAGTTGCTCAGGTATTGCAGCTTATTCAGGGTGGCACATCAATGCCAGCTGTGGCAAGAAGGTTTGCTGTGTCTGTCAGCACAGTGTCCAGGCCACGGAGCAGATGCCAGGAGACAGGCCAGTACGCCTGGAGAGATGGAGGGGGCCGTGGGAAAGAACACCTCATTAGGAGCATGCCCAGGAGTTGTAGGGCGGTCCTACAGGCAAGGCATGTGGAGGCCACACACACTACTGAAACTCATTTTAATGTTAAACATTTTAAGATTTACATTTTTGTAATTTGTTATTTTGTTCTCAACGCATTCCTTTATCTACTAAATAAAGATTTTCCTAATTGAGATTTAGGATGTGTTTTTTTAAGTGTTCCCTTTATGTTTTTGAGCAGTATATGTGTGTAAATAATAAAATAACACCGCTACATCGTGGGGTCTCAGAAAGGTAAACTCTGGGATGTATGTGAAGGATTAAGGTACATGCTAATTACTTCAGTAATGGACTTGTTTCTGTCTGATTTTCCAGCCTTGGAGCAGAGGTTTCAAAGCGCACACATTTACTCAAATGTAGGTTTTATCAGATTAGTGTAAAACATTGCTGAAAATAATCTTTTTTACAAGCAAGCTCAGGTTCTTAATTTCCAGAAACAAAACCTGCACAGTGCAGACAAACCTTCCTGTTTGATCTACACTGCTTCAGTGCTGCTGTAGATCACATGGACCCTTCATTCAAATCACGCGGTTGGTTTGAGTGAAGCATTGGCCCAAACTTTGCATCTAAACTGATTTGTACTCTGCTTGACATTCTAAAGGCATCTATGGCCAAGATAAAAGTAGCAAGTTGGCTTGGGGGTAGAGCTAGCTTCTTAATTTTAGTTCCGCCTCGGTTTTTTTGGTCTCCACAAACTTTTTACTATTGTATTTTATGTGTAAACGCGCATACCAAACCATATGGTCTGTACCGAACTGTTTGTAAAGAAATAATATATTTACCACTAATATATTTATATATGTATAGGTGTAAAAGGGTGGGGCTTGGCAGCCTCCCAGCCGTTCCATTTAAAATAGCAATAAGTTCTGCTTAAATGGATATCCGAATTGAAGTCACTTGGTTGATGCCACAATTTGTGTAAGAAGTGAAGGCTGATCATTTTTAGAGGACGATTGACAGAGAAATCTACTTTCTCGAGAAAGAATTCCTCTGCGGAAGACTGAGAAGTGTGACTCTGAAGCAGATGGAGAAAGCCGATATTTCCAGGAGGATGCCATTCTGGTTCCAACTTCCAAGCTACAATGGCAAGGCTGACTGGAAGGCTTTCAAAGCCCAGCTGGAGATTGTGACGCAGCTTGCTCAATGGACTTGGGTATGTTTCTGCTTGAGCCTGAACCTGTAGGGAGCAACTTTAAAAGTGTTGTTGGAGCCTCCTTATGAGTGTAGAGGCAACCTGATGGTTAAGAGGTTGTTTTGGATTAGCACACTAGTGGCAGATATGAAGACTTGGCACACTGGTTGCAGACGTGGTGTTATTGGTATGGCTGGTGTTGCTGACATTTCCATGTGCAATTACAACTCTCCCTTACGCATTTTATGAATGCGTTGGAGCCTTGCGAGTTAATGCTTCTTGATATTCTGGCAGAACCATGCTTACTTGAGATGGCAGTGGCTGAGTTAGAGTGCACAGTGTGCGCCCTGGTCGAGCCAGTTTGATACAGTGCGTGTTGGTCACCCTTTGAAGGATGCGGCTGCTCCGGATATCATTTTGGCTTCCCCCATGCCTCACTAGGCCCACATTGGGGCAGCCTTCGGGCCCTACATTTTGTGTGAAATTAATGACACAAAGGTTAAAGCACTGGTCAACACTGGTTTTTCAGTGACGCAAATTCACCCCGGCATGTTGTCGGACATAGCAAGCAGTGCTGTCAGAGCAACCACGTTTGCATAATGTTTGGGTGGCCCCAGTTCGAGAACCATGCAGCCTGGGCACAGACTTTCTGAAAAAGGTAGTTGCAACAGTCAACTTCAAGAAAGGATTACTTTATATTGGTGGGCGGTCGATTAAGTTCTGCAGCAGTGGTGCAGCAGGAAACTGCATAACCACAAAAGTACTGGTGGGGTCTGCGATGGAACCAGTGAGATAACTAAACGCAACAAAAAACTTAAAAAAAAAACATTTTCAAGAACCAGCTGCAGCAACTGTGGAGTTTATTGCAATGTTTTGAGACCATATTTTTGCGGCTATAAAGCTGGAGTGCACTCGGACCATAAGAGTGGAAGCAGGTGTTGTTGCGCAGCCCCTGGTCTTCTACCATTGCTTTGGTGGAGAAAAAAGAAAGTACAATACATGTTATGTGGCGGCCATGCATGTCCGCCATTTTTAGGTGTACATGGTGCCCATGTAGGGTCTGCCATTTTGGGTAAATGATCATTCGAAAAACTGGAATTTCCTTATTGAGATTATTATTTATCATGCATTGCAATACTCAGTATTTTTTTTTTCCTAATAAATAATTATTTTAATTTTGCAGACTTGTGCATATAGTGGTCATGACTCATTTCATGTCTTTTAAAAAAAGTTAAAACTGCTGCATTGTTATTGCACAAAGGACAAATAAAATACATTGGCGTGTATCCTGTTAACCTTAAAATTTAAGGAGTCTATGAGTCTATACAATATGTGTCGTTGAGTTTCAAATGTGCCTCCTCAATTATGCATACAGGTTTTGCAGCTCTGGAAATATGTTGATATTTGAAGTGCCCTTTTTGATGTTCTCTGTCAGCAATGTCATGGAGGCATATGGCTCTGGCATGCTTTACTGGAGACATGACAGTCCAGTGTGTGTGTGTGTAGGTGTTTGTGTGTGTGCGATAGAACAATCCTGCTTTATGTCTTCTGGGTGTTCAATTAGCAGGCTACTCCTGAAATGTATGATGTAAATACTATTTCACAATTGCTAATGTTTAATACAAAGATAACCTTGTATTAAAAGTACAAAATTAGAAAAGATTTAAACAAAAGAACTGCCACATAGGGTATTAGTTGCCAGAGGAGTGATGCATGCACTGCAGTTGTATCTCATTTGGATTAAATCTGCCCGAGATTGCTTTGGCTGCATTGCTATTCATGGCATATGTGAGTGGGACTTTTTTCAATGTGTGTGTGATAAAGACAACATGAGGAGACTAACATTTCTTTCACACAAAGGGCAGTTAGGGTATTTGTGCATGCATGAGTGAATAACCTCTAGTCCACAGTGCAAAGCTGATGAAAGAGAAAAAGAGCTGTACACAGTTCAGGGATTGGGCAAAACTGCCATGCCCAGTCACTCCAAACACACAAATACACAGAAGATGAGCTGTTATTAAAGCAGTGGTGAAAAATAAAAAAAAAAGATAACCTTCAGCTCCTCAAAGAAAGTAACATCTGGAATGTTTCTCAATTTCTTTTTGTTCATTAAAAATAGCATTCTCTGCATGCCAATGATGAACAGTCCTTGCACATTGTTAATTTCACAGGTTTTAGGATGGACAAGTACATTTCAAATTACAAAGTGGAATTCAAAACAAAGTCCTCCTGGGCAATATGCAGTGGCCACTGGAAAACATGCAATAATTTCCCTCAGTCATATTAAAAATGCAGTTTTAATACCTTATAGAGTAGGGATTAAGGTTTTTATAATCTAATAACAACGGAAAGGATTGAAATGTATGAAATAACTTAATCTGTTAAGCTGCAAATAAGGTGGAATTGGAGTTTTCCAGTAACGTGTTATATTCCATGTACTATATGACCAGAAAATATATTCCTTCTCCAGAACGTAATTTATTTTATCCATATGACATGTTTGGCTGACCCGGGTTGATTTTGTCAGCTATATATCTTTACAGAATTTTTTTAAAAGATAAACCTCAGAGTGAATATAATGTGAAAATAAGATCAAAATGTTTTTATTCTAAAGAATATTGGAGAATATTGGTTAAATGTGTTACACTGGACTGCAAAGTGAAGATAACATGAATTGCAATCACAGTTACAATTATTTTTTATGTAAACAATTCAAAGGCCACAATTAAATTTTATAAAATTAAAAGAAATGCCAATTGTAAGTGTGTGTGTGTGGCTGTGTGAGTGAGTGTGTGTCCAGCGATGGGTTGGCGCCCTGTCCTGGGTGTGTCTGCCCGGTGACCGAGATTTTCTTCCCTGGATGGGCATGGGGAACCCCACTGCGACCCCAGTAGAGGAATAAGCAGATGATGATGGATTGCAATTTGATTAAAATGCATTTCATTTTTAAGTTAAATTATAAAATTCTATTATCATGAAGTGCAAAAGTCCTAGTTACCCATCAAGTATGGATTTCTCAGTAACACAAAATAATTACAAATATCATGGGGTGCATAGCATTGAAAAACTAGTGATTTTTAACTGTGAACTAACTGTTATTGCAACTCATCTAAAATTTGGTGACATATACAGTAATAAGTACTATATTTAATGCAGAACTTTATGAATTTTGTCAAACTGTTGTATAACACAAATTTCAATAACTTTTTTTAAGCATTTTGAAAGTTTCAGTAATATGTCGGTAACCATAAAATGTACCTTAAATGGCTGCAGAATTACTATTTTATATGTAATTGGATGTATTTAGAAATATTGATAACATGCTATTATCTATCTTTTTATTCTTAATTATTATTTATTTTTTATAGTAGATTTCTTGGAAACTAAAGTGTTGTTGTAAAGTGGCTCAATTATTTTTAAAAAGCCAATGGCGAGTCGATGATTTTACACTTTCAGGAATGCTCCATCCGAATCTGTCCACCCATCAATACATATTTTATGGCTATAAAAACCATCTTATGCTGCAATGCAATATAAAGAGCCATTGCATCACTGATGGATAATTTGGGTAGCCCCACACAAATCACTAATGATAAAAATTGCAATATTATTTAGGAAAATGATACTCTCGAAAAATGTTAATTAGATCATGATTAATTTTACACAAATTAATTCTAGTGTTTTTAGACCAGCAGAGAAGGACTTGAATGTCCTGAACAGCCCAGCAATGTTTAAAGCACTGCTCCGCCTTTGTATATTTGAATGCAACCATTAAGATTAAAGCATTAAGGATTTATTGGACTGACAATTATCAGGAAAGAATTTTGTGCAAAAACAGTTTATGGGGTGCCAGCATTATATTAAAGACAGTAACCATTAGTATGGCATTAAGATTAAGTCAATTACATTCCAAAGCAACCCGCTGTTTCTTTTCTTCTCACCAAACTAACTGTCAGGTTAATTGCCCATCAGAACCAAAACGTTTACTACTTTCTTGGTCAGGTTCAACCATCTCCTACTCTTTAACCATTAAGCCAGTTTGAGTATTAATCTATTCTTATTACTGGTCTCATTCAGCTATTTTATGCCTCTTGGTTTTCTTGTCTACCAGACTGTGTGCTTAATGTACAGAAGTCTAAGGTCAGCAATGATGGAGATGTTTGATAAGCTAACAAAAATTAAACTAAAATGCTAAGAATGGTAATTAGTTGACTGAAATTCAGTAGTTGCAAAAACTCACCCTGGCCAAGAAAAGTCTGATGGTTTTTTTTCAGCTGAATAGATAATTGCACTTTCTTATTTCATAATTGTCAGATTCATGTAGTAATGTGCATTTGTCTTATTTACAAAAAAGCAATAAACATATCATGTATATTGTGTAATCATGTATATTGTGGATGAGCTGTTACTATCTGTGTGTCTGTTGAAAAGGTGTCATTGTAGGTGTCATTTTGGTCTCAGTGAGTCAATCGGCCATTAGATAAGGAACCCAAGAAAGACTATTTTTGTTATTTTGTGTAATGTGTGAGGGTAATGAGGCACGGCATGCTGGTATAAAATGTGACCCGGCAGACCCACCCACATTAGAGGATTATTTATTGTATTTCAAATAAACATCATAAATGCTTGACAATAAGTAAACACACGACCCCCTACAAACCAAAAAAAATATTGTGGCACACTATTTCTACTATGCAAGTACAAAGCTGTGTGCTTGCTCATTCACCTTGTACATGATGACCAGCACAGTCAACATATTAAAACAAAGGGAAAAAACCTGTCTTATCAAAAATCCAAAAGAATCCGCTGCCAAGCCTGTACTGTACATGGTAAACATGTACGCCGGCAGAGCACAGTGAATATAAAAGCATTTTTTTTAACAGATTCAAGATATTTATGGTCGGTACTGGGACCAGTTATTGTCAATGTTGGGACCTATTAGGGTAGTAAATGATAGATGCATTTTAGCCTATAACAATGACAGTGCTGTGCACATTATTGTGTGCAAACTACGAGGCTAGAGGTAAAAAAAAAAAAAAGTCTTTAGCCGCTGATATCAAGTTACAGTGAGAATTATCGATTGGATAAAACGATTGTCTAATACATGCTCTCAGCCATGCATTGATTTAGTCCAGTCTGAAAACCCTCCTCACTGGTTCCAATTATTTTCCAGAAATCTTTTAGCTGAAGTGACAAGTGTAGTTCCTGCATGTTCTAAAATGCAACAGACACAATCATGCTGCACATACAGGCGACAGCTACGGTGGGCAGAATTCTCCTAACTACATACTGAGGTCATGTTTCATTTTAGTCATGTGTGGTTGCTGCTCTTTCAAAAGTTTAATTGCTATGATGCCATTGGCGATGTTTTACAGAGTAAATTCAATGTAATTAAGCATTCTTTATATAATTTAGTGGTGTGTTGTGAACTGACGACACGTCTAATTTTTTGAAGCTGTACAGTACTTATAATTGTAATGAGCAACCTTTATTTTATTTAAATTACATTTGTATGAGTAATTAATTTTTAAACTTGTATTTGGTTTTTTTTGCATACTGGAGTTTTTAAAGCTTTTTATATCAAGATCCCTAATGTTTTTATAGAAAAAAAAGTGAAAAGCTGTAAATGCGTATGTGTTTTTTTTTCTTTAGGAAAAAAGACGTTGTTACTCTGTCATGATTATTTCGTATCATCCACACAAATGTTAATGTTGTGAAAACAATCAAAAAGGTCTTAATTCCATTAAGAAAATTGAGCATATACAAAACTAAAAGTGCATGTAAAAGGAAAGAAAACCTCAAACCTGACTAAGTTATAGCAGTTTTATCAGGAGGAATGGGCCAAAATTTACAACACAAAACTTGTGAAGGTTTACCCAAAAAACGTTATTAAAAGAAAAAAAAAACGCTTAAATAAATAAATAAAAAGTTATTCTCTTAGTGAATTCTCTTAGGGGCTTAATAACAATTACATTACATAAAATTCAAGACTAATGTAGTTAGTAATGAACTTAGCTGGACTTAACGAAATATAACTTCTTTTCACATTTTTATGTCGTAAATTAAGTTCTTAAGTAAATGGTTTGTTAAACCATTGTTAAAGCATTTGCATAAACAGAATAATTCAAAAAAATCTTGCCTGAGTCACTTTTTATTTCAAGATGTATCAAATAAGATATTTAATATCTTATTTTAAGGCTTTATTACAGTACCAGTGGCTTACTCTGTACTGTTTGTATTTTTCCATGTTCTGCCTTCCTCTGCTCTGCCCCAGTGGTGTTTCCTACATCACTTTGCAACACCCTCTGTTTCACACTTAGTGGTGTGTGTGTGTGTGTGTGTGTGTGTGTGTAAACAGGTGAGTGGCTGAATTACCTTTGTTCCTCAGGCCCTTAACCCACCAGACCACAGAGATAAAATTTGATGTAATGATTCTCTCTTGTTCTCTCTCTCTTACGTTTTCTGTGTCTCTAAATCCCTTGTTCCCTTCCTCCTACCTGTTCCCATTTTTTAGCTTTGGGAATGCAGAGTCATAAACCTGTCCATCTATGTATGATTGTCTTTCCCTTGTGTGTCTCGCGCTTTTCCCTTGCCAGGTGTACTTGCCACTTTATTTTCATCACTCTGATCCTCTTTCTCCTTCATTATATGATCTAATACTAAACACACTCGAACAATCTCTTACCAACTCTAAAAATAACCTGATATGCCTTTCCTAATTAATGTGTAATATGTGCACATCTGTTTTTAAACCATTACAGTTTAGTTTATCATTACAAACTAAATACATAGATTTATGCATTTAAAATTGTTTTCTTTGTATGTCATTATTCTGTAATCTCCGCATTGCTCTGTTTGTGTATCTGTTACTTAGTCACATATTTACAGGTTGCAATTACAGATTGCATTTTGTTCACAATTTCCTTCTGTAAGATATAAATACAGATTTTAGTTGTGTGTGTGTATGTATGTATTTACTGTATGTATTAAAATTATATATTTGAAATAAAAATTTAAATCACACAATAAATAAACAACATATTTAAAACTTATTATTAATGTACTGTATGTAACACATTTTTGTTATCATATATTTAATTGTTTTAGTATGTAGTTTCATTAGTTGTAGTTATGTAATAATTCTTATTTCATTCATTTTAGTAAAAGCAACTACTAATAAATTGTGAATTTCAGTAATATCAACATCAAGTGAACATGCACACAGAAAGCAACCACACTGCTCAGGAAACGTATCCGGGACTTCTTTGTTGTAAGGTGGGAGCACTTGCCTACGTACGCCACTTACCTGTATTACATTTACAATTAGATATTAGTTTGTTAATGAAATCATAATTTAAAAATGGACAGGTATGTTAATATTGTTTTAATTTTTTTAATAAAACCTTGAAATGGTTTTGATGTGTACAAGTGGAAATGTGCTTTGTGACAATATATTTTTGATCAAAGCTGCTTGAGTTAATCTTCTGATCTGTTCAGTTGCGGGACGCACACGAGTGAGGCTGGAGGTCAGAGATAGACAGGCTTAAACCCTTGATCTGTTCTGAGGAAAAAAGGATTGAATATCACAGAATCTTGCAAATTAATCTTTGGCACTACTTGAATATATAGACTATGAATTATTCTTCATTCCTTTAGAAAATGTAATTTATTTCCATGACTTTGTTACGGCGTCAAATATGTAAAGCAATATCACCATTCACCTACTTTTGAAATCTGAAAAAAAATGAAGACCGCTTTCTTTGATTTATTAGGTTTGAATATTGATGATTCCGACTACTTAATACAGTTTTGTCTTAAAGTGTATTTGGTTTGCATGGTTAGTGTTGCATTTTGGAGTCTTTGAATAGTTTTTCATAACTGTCATTCTCTTGTCTGTGTATGGTTAATGTCTGCCTTAGTTATTTTCCTAACTTTTTTTTTTATTTATTTATTTTTTTAATCAATAATACCAATCAAACCAATATTTTTTTGTTTCCTTTGGTAAAGGGTAGCTTATGCATGTGTTTTTTGTACTTAGTTAAAGTTTTGGTCACTGACTGCAAATGACTTTAAAAGCAGGTGCCATCTTTAGATTGATCAGTGTACTTGTAAATAAACAGATTCCAAGGCATTTGTATAACTGTTTATAAAAGTTACTTAAATTGCTAGCAATTATTAACTGTTACGGAATGATAAAAAATGTCCTCAATGACCGTCAGTATTGTGAATGTTATTATTTAGAGGGTAGTTAAAAATGATTTGTAACAAAACGGACGAACCGATTGCAATGTTCAACACAAAATATATAATACTTTTATGAAAATCATGAAAAGTGTTGAAAAGCATGAGAGCACAGATGCAAAAGAATCTGGTATACAATATGTGAATCACTAAATTATTGTCATTTGTATCATTTTCACTGAAATTTAATAAAGCTGTTTTTGCTTGTTTACTCGCTCAATTTTAATTTTTACTGTCATTGGTGTTAGGAGAGACCCAACTGGCAGAGCAGCAACCACCAGCTGCCAACATGCTGGTAGTTGCTGTATAAATTTGACTTTATTTAAACGTCAGGGATTTATTAAAGTCTAGTCTTCACAACATGTTTGCAAAGATGTAATGACACTAACAAAAAAAATGTTGGTTTAATGAATCCAAACCTTTTAGTGATTTCTAGTCCTCTGAGGTTCTCCAAAATCAGTTAGAATGCTGTTAAACAGTCTGAAAAAAATGCACTATTGTAAAAAAATAAACAATAAATAATAATAAAGCTATATTAAAAAAAATAAAATAAACTTGAACTGCGAACATGGTTACTCTCCGCAAATGTAGTTTTTCAACTAGAAATACACCAAGAGCAATGTGTGCGGTGGTCCATAAGGTCAAGGTGGTAGCCATAGTAACTTAATGACCCATTGCTTAATAATGACCTTCTTGAATTTAACATCATAAGAACACTGAGCAAAAATGCATGTTATAATTATTGTATGTATTATTTGTGATTGTGGAGCGCTGTAAGGAAACCTGAACAGCCAAAGGATGTTTTTAATTGTCTTTTTCTTTAGTTGAAAGTGACTGGTGAACAAAAATTAAGCTGCTGAGTGGTGGAGACAGGCATGGGCACAGTCAAAGCACTCTGTGACCTGATGGTGACCTCTGTGACCTTACGAAAGAAGACAATTGGATTTCATGAGCATAACAAAAATAATATTACGGTAAGATAAACACACCCTCCCACCACTTATACGGTTTTAAAAAATATTTGACCATTACATGTTCTCTCAGATTGTACAGTATGCAATTTAAAAAAAGGAAACTGCTGAAATATACAGAGAAGCATGGAAATACAACTGTGTCCATGCAACCTGCAAATTATCCACAGAATGCTTTTGCTTTCGAGAGAATGAACATTTGGTCCGCCATGCTGGACATGTTAGGATTCATTTAGATTTTTTGTATTTTACCTACTTAATGATTTTAGGTAGGAGTGAAGTACTACACAGTAAATACGAGAACAAAATGATGACCCCATAATTACACTTTAAGTGCAATATGAAAATCTAATATTTAGCAAAATAGCTATCTTTTTACAATTTTGCTCACAAAATCTAATCGGGGTAGAATCTGCTAGCGCCACCTAGTGTGCCTAAACATTAATGATTCCCATTTGGTGGTCAGCATACCCCATAGGATAAGGGGGAAAAATATCCAGAGATTGAACGCAACCACTGGGTGACCTCATCCATCAGAGAGACACACCAAGTTGAAGAATGGATGCCAAGTGTGACCCCAGGCTCCAGCAGGACGATGATGATTTATCACACATGATGAATTTAAAGAGCATTAGAACTTGTTAGCCAAGGCATTGTTACTCAGCCAAGACAATGATGATGTAATTTAGTTTCACTTATGACTGGGGGAAAAACTGCTCAGGCATTGCCACAAGATAACACAATGCCAGAATGTAACATGTTTTGGCAGAGGCTGTGTATCTTTATTGCTTTTATTTCCAGTGTTTTTGTTTTTGTGTTTCCAAATTATTTGTAAAGTTTCCAAGATATTTCTATCACAGAAATTTCATGAGATTGAATATGACCTTAATGTTATACCCAATGAAGTTTTTTTTTTTAAGTAGTATTATTGTTTCTTAACTAATAAAAACTAAATACAGGCATGTAATACATTTCATACAACAGATTCACACTTCTTAATTTCAATTTATAAGTATGTGTTCCACCACAAGGATACAAAGCATGGTTAACTGCGTTTAGATGAAACCGTTTGGGAATGATTTGAGAGGAACTTGCCTCTCTGGATGCTTCCCAAGATGTATATATTTGTTGTGTTTTAGTTTCTTTTTTTAATATATATTTTAGCATAAACTAATGCTGGATGTTCAATAAAGAATAGCATTTGTCTTTTGGTCAGTTGCTCTTTGGGTGAAATACCATTTCAAAAAATTAAGATGTACTCATTTGGGCCTTTGGATAAGTAGGCATGAAGATGTCTTTTTTTATTGGTCACAGTTTATTTATGCAAAACGCTATCTACAAGCAATGCCATTTTTACAGTTGTAAGATTATTAATCTTAAGACACAAACACACTACTGTACAGAAGCTGTCCAAATTACCCTTATATTATCTTACTTAAGACTGTATAGTTACAAAGAAAACAAGGAAACAATGGCTTCACTTAGCTATCAAAATCCCATGAACAATAATTACCATAACTACTATAATCCTTCAGAAAAATAGCAAGGAATTGAAGCTCCTACCAAAGAATTTATCATGAGCTTATTGAACATGGTTTAAGACATCTATATGGGCTTTGCTAAGATTTTAATTATCAGTTTTGCACTTGTATTGAATTTGCTTTATTGATCTTTCTCTCTTTCCCCCCTTGTTAGGTCATTAAAAACACATTAGTTACGATTGACATTTGTTGCACTAGTGTATGCACTTGTTCTGAAAAAAAAAAAAAAAAAAAAACCTGAGCATTTTCATAAATAAAAAGAAATCACGCGACAAATTAACAGATGTGCACCATGGGAAGCCATTTCTGTAATGACTATCATTCACTGCAATCACTGCTTTGCTCTGTTGTTGTAGTGGAGGAGTGTAAAGTGTTGAGTCTGAAACTCTAAATGGGTTCTACATAGGCTTTTTTGCCACCATGTTCTTCTGAAAGAGATTACTGAGAAACCTGACATCTGGATTGAAAAACTTGTTTTTATCCCTTCCCTTGATGGTTTCATGCTGAGAGATGTCAGGTGCATCTCTCCATTCAGCATGTTAATTTGAGATTCAGGTTACAGGTGTCAGTCTGTCAGGGTACCCTTTCCCGCTTTCAGGCTAGAAGGTGTTAAAGGATTGTCCAGAAATTACTTACCTTTTCAACTTTTTTTTTTTTTTTAACAAAGTTAAATTATGTACAAGTAACCAAATTTAAGTTATAAGGCATAGCATTCAAAACAACATCTAGCTCTTAACAAAGCAAACCATTTTTTTTATTTTGATTTATTTGTTTATTTTATTTTAATAATGGGGTAATTGTTGCTGCTGTGGTACAACAACACTATCATTAGCAAAGTAGGTAGCTACTAAGTAATGAATTAATCTGGCAAACATAAGTAATTTATCTATCCATCATCACAGTGGGGTTCCCCATGCCCATCCAGGGGAGAACATCTTGGGCGCTGGGCAGATAGACCCAGGAGTGTCTCTCTCACACATCCACACACTATACAGGGCAATTTAGAACATTCAAATGACCTTGAATCCATGTTTTTAGACTCTGGGAGGAAACTGAAGGAATCCCCCACAGACACGGGGAGAACATGGTTAGTCCATCCAGATCATCACTCGAATCGGGAATCCCCAGCACTGAGAGGCGAACGTGCTAACCACTAAGCCATCATATTTGTGAATATAAATTTTCTAAACTTAACATTGTGGCAAACGTCTATATTGTACAAATACAGACCTTTGTCCATCTGTTTGTGAACTATACAAGCATCTGTTACTCTGTATTTTATTGGTCAAGATCCCAATATTACCACCACAAAGCAGGTATTATTTATTCTCATTGCAGCAGTGTCATAGAGTTGTATAAATGAAACTACAGCAGC
>JAOUQT010005935.1:0-12409 GCA_025769995.1 Xyliphius kryptos | reverse complement strand
GTGTGTGTGTGTGTGTGTGTGTGTGTGTGTGTGTGTGTGTGTGTGTGTGTGTGTGTGTGTGTGTGTGTGTGCCCAGTGATAAATTGGAGTTCTGTCCTTGGTGTATTTGCCCAGTGCCTGAGACATTGTCCCCTGGATGGGCATGGGGAACCGCCCTGCGACCCTCGTAAAGGATTAAGCTGCATTAATGAAATTATTACATTATCTTACAAATTAAAAGGTAAATTAGCCTTACAGTTCAACAAGGATAAAGAGAGAGAAAAACAGATAGATAGACAAACAGTTACTGCAGTAGTGACAAATGGATTAGGTGATCATGAGTATTTAAGAGAATTTGACTGTAGAGGTATTTAGTAAAGTAAAATTGCCTTCATGTCATCTGACAACAGAAGGAACTATTAAAGCTGGTACTGTGCTGAAAAACCACAGTCATTATACCACCAGCCTTAAAGGCTGTGTCTGTTGCAAAAGGCTTATTTTAGTTTAAATAGTTATATCAAATAACAATTTGACATTACCTATGTATGTAGTAAACTTGATGAAGTATATATTGTAAAATATGTAAGTAATTGTTTAACCTGTTTAAAAAGTCAATATTCAATCAATGTTATAAACTTCAGGCTTGGCTAAAACTCTTACCGATTTTTAAGATGGATGCAGTTTCTTCTTAACAGAGCTGAGCTTTTTCTTTGGAAGCTATCACTTAACCTGAGAAACTTAGCTATATATAAGCAGAAAGGAAAGGGTGTGTCATAAGTCCAAGCAATGATTATTGAGTTAAAGCTGTCCTGAAATCACACTGGCCAGATATATTAAGTGGAATAAAGAGGAATGGTGGATAATGATATTTAGACTGTTTTTTAGGATAAAGAGGAATGAAGGTTTTCTATAAAATGTATCTACATTAAAAGAAAATTACTTATTTACATGGGTTTGTACTTTAATGTTACTTGAAACATAGTTCATTCATTATCTTCTGCTTATTTCTGTATTGGGGTCGCAGTTGGGTTCGCCATGCTCATCCAGGGGAGAGCGTCTTAGCCGCTGGGCAGATACACCCAGTATAGGGGACAATCCAATGCTGGGCACACACTCACACAGTCACACACAGGGCAATTTAGAGCATTCAATTTACCTTGAATCCATGTTTTCAAAAGGTTGGAGGAAACCGAGGAACTCGAGGAAACCCACGGGAAGAACATGGAAACTCTGCCCAGATTGGGATTCGAACCGAGAATCCCCAGCGGTGAGGTGAATGTGCTAACTACTAAAGCCACTGTGCCACTCTGAAACATAGTCGGCATTTGTAATCACAGATTGCATTTATGAAGGATACACACAATCTTTTTTATCAAATAAAAAAAAATAATTTATAGTTAATCATAAATTCTAAAACATCCTACAAAGGATCAACAAAATGATGGGCAGTTGTAGGCTTGTGGTTAAGGAACCAGCCTTGCAGATTGAAGCTTGCCGTTTCGATTCCCAGTCCCATCAAGTACTATTTGTGTGTGTTTCACTGCACGGATGGGTTAAAGCAAAATGAAAATGCCCTTGAAACTTTACATTACAAAAAGATAATGATTAGTATTTTTGTTAAGTTGTGTTCTATGTAAACTTATCATATTCCTTGTAACAGAGAGGCCTTTGTTAAAATGTCTTTGTCGTTGCCAGATGATTAAATCTTATCTTTATGGCTGTTAATGTGCCAGTTTAATGAAGAAAAGGACATCAAATAGAAGCACACTTTGCCCAGCAAATGGCAATACCAGTTATGACTTATACAGGATAAGGTTTACTTTCATTATGACCGTTGGACCGTTTTTTTTTTTAATCAAAGAGTATTTGCTTTGGGACATACTGAAATGAAATTTTAGAATTACGCTTAACTACATTTTAAGGTACTTTAATGCAAATTTACTCCTCAAAAAGTGTGTGGATGTGTGAGTGAGTGTATGCCCAGCGATGGATTAGCGCCCTGTCCTGGGTGTATCTGCCCAGCGCCCGAGACGTTCTCCCCTGGATGGGTATGGGGAACCCCACCGCGACACTATTAGAGGAATAAGCGGAAGATAATGTATAGATAGATTTAGGTTGGGTAGCAAACTTGAGCAAAAAAAAACTGCACATCAATCCGATCGTTGATTGTGTGGTTATGAGTGGACGTGACCACTAGAGGGCGGGGTAGTGTCTCTGCTGCGGTTCAGTTTTACCTCTGACCGCAAAGCTAAATCATGGCGTTTAAATGGAGGATCATAAAGTGATTCAGATTTGCTGTTTGTTTCCCGACGGATTTAAAAGCTAAACATACACGTTTTCTCTCTTATGCTTTATTTTCAGTCACTGGGACCTAACAGTGAAATTTACAGTCTTATTTGGTCTTTTCTGTGAGATCATTTGTCATCTGGAACTCCAGCATGACTTCAGCTGAGATGAGACACTTCAGTCCGGGTTTCCTAACAGATTTGGAGGCTGTGCAGCTGGAGAAGGTCGTCAGGACGGCGGTCATGTCGATTGTGCGAGTTTTCGGTGAGGTGAATGAGAACAGATGTCGGCGTTATCAGGTGAAGTTATCAGAGGCAGAAAGAGAAAAAGCTGCACTGAGGTTCCAGCTGCAGGAAGCCGAGCAGCAGCTTCAGAGCTTAAGGCAGAATGATCAGATATCAGCCGAACTCTCCTTCTCTCCAACTTTTAGCCACGACTTCAGCAAACACGTAGATTCAGGACCACAAGAACCAGCTTCTCGAACTGTCTCTGAAAATGCTGATGTCTCATTAAAAGAAGAACCTCCTAACGAGGACGAATTTAGTATAAAGGTTGAAGCAGCAGATGTGAACTGTTCAGTGGTTTGTGATTATCCTGTAACAGAACATGTGGACATAAATCAAAGACCTTTATTCGTCCAGTTATGTGATGCATCAAACAGCTGCACCTCTTCAGTCCAGTTAGATCCCGCATCAGGACCACTACAGAGAAGTATGCATGGACTGTGTGCTTGTAGAATTTTGACTAATACACACAAAAAAATGAGTCCATGAATTCTATCATATTGAAATACTGCAGGTAATCATTAAAGCAACATTGCATGAGAGGGCAACTGTTGGCAGCTGTTTACTGAGGAAAGTAGCTATTGGCTGTTCTAAAAGTTGATAGAAGTAGCTAAATGTTGTCATCGCCTAATTTTTGGCAGTGGAAGCTTTGGACATGCAGTTGCAGTTTGGATGTGGAGCGATGCGGGCCTCTCTGAGCACTGAGAGTGTTATGGAACGGCACTCACTGACAGAAACTAAAAAAAAGTCGCTAGAGGGTCTTAAAAATCGCTAAATATGCTGACAACGTGTTTGTGGCTGCATTATTGTGACTAAATCATGGGAAAGAAGTGATGTTAGTCACGACGCATTGCAGAGTACAGTTACACCTCTTTTTTGTGATTTATTCACAATAATACACAACCTCGAGTCCCTTATTGCTTTTATAAAACTGTTACAAACACAATATACTAAAAAACAAGGTTTGATTCATAATTGCATTTTTGGCAAGAAATATTGTTAATAATCTGGTCTTGTGTGCGGCGTAATCTTGTCCAGTTTTTAAAATTAACACTGATCCCTGAGTAACAATCTACTACTGTCACCTAGTGGTAAAATCACAGAATGCAGTTTATGTTAAAACAAAATAAAGTAAAGCCGTGTATTATTGTGAAGAAAGGCACAGCTGCACTAAGCTCAGCCAATCAAATTTAATGGCGGGAACTACCTGTTTTATAATAAATAATAATTGTATTCATGGACAAATTAAGTGAAATTTGAGTTGTGTATTTATAAACCTATATTTATGTGTGATAAAATGCTGTATAATGTTAGTATCTATAATTTGACAACGTTTAATTTAATACCTTTGCAAAGTTTAGCCTTTTAATGTTTACTCTGCCACCATATTGTGCCAGTCGTAGGTTGTGGTTAAAAAAACAGCCTTGCGGCCTAAAGGTCCCTGATTCAATTTCTGGTTACGAATACCATGACTGTAGTGCCCTGGGCAAGACACCTAAACATGGTCAAATTTGAAAATGCCTTTTCCACAGCACCCGGGGAGAAACTGGATTTAGATTTTATGTAGCAAATGCTGATGATTGAGTTTAGTGGTAAAGATGCAAGAAGGATGTAGGTTTTGTTGCACACTGTGTCTCTGCATCTTCTGCAGTTAATTAATTAAGTTACCTTTTTATTAGTCACATGCACAGACCTGTTAAATCTCCCTGGTTATTTGGAGTTTAACTTGACCTCGACTGACCATGCAGACACGGGGAGAACATAGAAACTCCACACAGATTGGGATTCGAATCGAGAAACGCCAGCGCTGAGAGGCGAATGTGCTAACCACTATGCCACCATGCTGCCCTTAACTTAATTTCATTACGAAATAAGAAAACAGCTACACATTTTTTTACTTTGGTTTGTGGTCTTTGGCAGCTGCTTATAGGAGCCTGTTGCCTATAAGTTTTGGGACAACCTTTGAGGTGTTAAATATTTTGTAATGCTGCACAAAATCACCACTGATCTATGTTAATTCTATAAATCTATAATAATTCTTTTTTTCATAGCCCCATTATAAAATATTATAACATTTTGGTTAAACCAAAATTGTAGGCAACGGTGATGATGTTTTTTTTGCTGCTAGAGACGTTCATCCATGACATTTTGATGCCACTAACTGTCACTACATGCCAGTTGTGTGTAATATATCAAAGTAGATATGTTTTGTACTTACAGGGAGACTGTCAAACATAGAGAGGGTGAGACGGTACAGGGAAAAGATCCGTGCTGACCCAGTAAAGTACCATGCCTTGAAGGAGAAGGACCGTTTAAGGTAGTCATTTTTTTAACCCAAAGTTTAAAATGACAGTATTTTCTACTGAGAAAGCCTGAGAAAGAATTTATGTTCTGTGGAAATTTTCAAAATAATCAAATATTCTTTACATGAAATAAATGAATCTTCGAGGTAATACATTTACTCAAATAATTGAACAACCAGTATGATGTGATGTTTAGATTTGCTTTGTATGTTTATGAGC
This sequence comes from Xyliphius kryptos, assembly GCA_025769995.1. Taxonomy (NCBI): domain Eukaryota; kingdom Metazoa; phylum Chordata; class Actinopteri; order Siluriformes; family Aspredinidae; genus Xyliphius; species Xyliphius kryptos. Next base: position 7,338 of record JAOUQT010005935.1, on the reverse strand, counting down.
CATCTATTTATTCAAGAATATGTGCAGGAGAAAAAGCATTCATGAACTTCCGGAAGCCATGAAGAAACAGAAACGGAAAGCTTGGAGAGAGGCCACCAGAAGGCATCGCGCCAGAAAGCAGGCATATACTCTTCACCCTCACACACAACTTTCAACCACTGACCATTTGTCACTTATGTAGCAGTCAGAGATCTCCCAGAATTATTTACCTTTTGTACTTGTATATGTTCCTATATAACATAATATTGTGGTCTGTGTGCTATATTTCTTGACTTTGTGTTCCTACTTTTATAAGCATCTTTTTTGTAGATATGTGCATGAATGCTTTAGCTTTCTGACTAAAACTGATTCATTATTTGTTTGTAGTCCATTGTGTTGATTATAATATACTGCTCAAAATATTAATAGGCACATGGAGGCCACACACACTACTGAGTCTCATTTGAACTTGTCCTGAGGAAATTGAATTTAAAGTTTAAATATTTGGATCAGCCTGTCATTTAATTTTGAGTATGATTCCAAATTCAGACCTCCATGGGATAATCATTTTGATTTACATTTTGATCATTTTATTGTTATTTTGTTCTCAATGCATTCCACCATCTACTAAATAAAGATTTTCATCTGAAATATTTGATTCATTGAGATACTTTTTTTAATCTCAAAACTGTCAAGTGTCAGTAATGTTCAGCAACTTGAGTGTGTCTTACTTTCAGTTTATAAATACTTCAATACTTGTTACTAATATTAATGTATTGATTAATTAATATAACTTTATCATTGGTCTGTATAAGTACAAGACAATAAATTGCTGTTGGCATCAACCAGAAGTGCAAATAGTAGAATTGTGAAGATATACAAAGTGTAATTAATCAGTATTGTGCAATACAAATATTATGCAGAGATACCATTATTGTGCTGTAAAAGACAGCGCAAAGTGAAAGTATTGTATAATTACATAAGGTGCAAAAATTGTCATATGACCATACGTATAATGTATATATAAAATATATTTATTATATTTACAATTTTTTAATTCAACTATAACTTATAACAATAATAATGTTTTATTTATAATGCACTTTATATTTCATGGAAACCTTTCATGGAAGTGCTACATCATTGGTATAAGAAAACATTAAGAACAAATACAAATGAAATAAAACAGGAACATGGTAAAAATGCATACAAATGTCTTAGAAGCCCATTTGAAAGCATATTAAAATCAGAAACCAGGACCATAAACTATTTGAATTTATAAGCTAATGAAACCTAGGAGGCTTTTTAATACAAAAATTTCCATCTCATTGGTTTGTCTCGCTATACTCCCTTTTTGTGCTTGTTTGCTTGCTTTTATTGCAGCAAGAAAGCCTATTTTTAAAATTATGATTTCTATTGTGAAGCTTTAAATCATTTGTTTCACGTTACAATATTTTCTTGTTCTCTTAGTTATTAAATAGTCATTTGTTAACCTCAGCAAAACAAGTGGTAACTTGAATATGTGTTTTGATGCACATTATGATTTAATCATAAATTAAAAATCATAATGTGTTTGTTCCAACGATTGTGGCAGACAAATTAGTTTTAGCAATAAAGAATATTTTTAGCTGAAGCCTTCATGCAATGTTGACTTAAAGTCATTAGTGTCTTTAAAAAAGTGTACTTTGTATTCTGGTAAAATATCCCATTGTGAAATAAAACATTTTTTATGAAGTATAAAACCAATATTTCTGATTTATTGAAAAGAGGTAAAATATTTAATGAGTGGTGACTTAGTACTTTTAAATAATGCCAATTTTGAATACATTATATGTTATAAAAAATTGATATATTTTAAGGTAAAATGTCTTAAGGTAAATTTTGACGTATAATAAGATAAAATTTAAACATGTAAACAGTAATCGTGATTCTGTCTTGTGTTTTTTTTTTTGTGGTCTGTAATTTATATAATAGTTTATTTTAAGTAATATGAATTATATGTTAGAAATAATAATGTAATATATTTACTAATGCTGTAGTGGTTACTTAATCAAGGTGCAGCACAAGCAAAAGTAGAGAGACAATTTTTCGAATACGTTTTATTAATTAGTGGTGTAGTGCATCATAAATGTTCAGATGTTTAACATTCTATGCACAAAACTTCATTTTTTTTACAAATTAAATCTATAGTTTGTCAAGTAATTGTCAATAGTATTTGTAAGTGAAATTTTTTTTTTTTTTTTTTTTTTTGTATATTGCTGTTTGTGCCTTACAATGAGGAAAAGTCGTACCTAACCATTTTTTATTGTGTACCATTTTTTTTTATTTACATTTAGTCATTTTTTATTTAGCAGACTTTTTATCCAAAGCGACTTACAAATGAGAGAACAACACAAGTCAGTAGTTAAGGAGAAACCAGCTACACTGTAGTATCATCAAACCTGAGCATTATCCAATCTGGCTGTAAGTGCCTGTGGAAGAGATGTGTGTTGAGAAGTTTCTTAAAAATGCTGAGTGACTTATGGACAGTGTTGTAAAGATTGTTACACAATTTAGCGGTGAGTTGGAATCACCTGGCAACATTTATCAGTAGAGCTTAGTGAACGAGTTGGAGTGTATTTTGAAAAGATGGATTGAAGGTAAGAGGGGGCAGATCTAGAGTCTGTCCTGTTGGCCAGAGTCTGTGCCTCGTACTGAGTGTGATCAACTACTGGGAGCCAATTGAGTCAGAGGCATAGTGGAGTGACATGAGTTCGCGTGGACTGGTTGAACACAAGACGGTCTGTAGAGTTTTGAACCAGCTGTAGAGGTCTGATTGTGGAACCTGGGCAACCGGCAAGCAAAACATTCCAATAGTTGAACCGGGACAGGATGAGGGCTTGGAGCAGCAGCTGAGTAGCCTGTTGTACGCAGTGAATTCAACAGAGGAGGAGTGTATTTTGGAAAGATGGATTGAAGGTAAGAGGGGGCAGATGCAGAGATTGTCATGTGGGCCAGAGTCAGTGCCTTGTACTGAATGCGAGCAGCTACAGGGAGAAGTGGTTAGCAGTTCACCTCCCAGCACTGGTTATTCCTGGTTCCAATCGCAATCTGGGTGGCGTTTCCATGTCCTCCCAGTCCAAAAACATGGATTCAAGGTAAATTGAATGCTCTAAATTGCCCCATAGTATATGTGTGTGTGTGTCACTCTAGCCCGGGTGTATTCACCCAGCACCCTTGTATCGGCATGGGGAATGGGGAACCCCGTTTTTAACTCCACATTTAACCCACCCCTGCAGTGAAACACACACATATACACACTGGAAAAGTAAGCACACGCGTCCAGAGCGATGGGCAGCCTTGTATACGAGACCACTTGCGGTTATCGCCACTTCAACCATATTACTTGGTGGGACTGGGACTCGAACCAGGGACCTTTAGATTGCAAGGCTGGTTCCTTAACCACAAGCACCCAACTACACCTGCCCTTTTTCCTGAGCGTTAAGCGGAAAAGACTCGCACAGACAGCCGTTTAGAATGCAATGTGAGAAAATTCTCCCGGGAGTGAGAGGTGAACGAGCGCTAATGGAGGCGCAAACCGCTTTCTTGCCGCTTCCACTTTATTCCCATGTTTCAGTAACAGGTCTCTGAGACGGACGGGATGTTCGAACCAATCACAGCTGAGGATTCTGTGCGCTCCAATTAAAACGCTGTTCAGTCGGAGGGAGCTCTGTGACAGACAGACGGATTAGCCAATCAGAGGCGGGAGCTGGAGAACTCAGCCACACCAATGGTTGTTTTCAGCGGAGACGCTGACTATTAATGAGAGCTGGGTAGCGCAGCAGCATGTCAGCGGGGAGAGAGAGAATGAGCGAGGGAGAGAGAGCGCGGCGCATCTGACAGGAGAAAAGGTTAGCGCTGGTTCCAGCCATCACCAGCAAAATCCCTGTAGCTCTGCGGCGCGACTTTGTTCTTCTCACCTGCACGGATCCGCATCGGCAGCGTTGTTTCAGCTGCGCACTGAGCGAAAGTGCGCACACCGTTTGCGTTGTGTTGGAGCCACTGCGCTAGATGGGGAGAAACGGAATACACCGAGCTCGCAGTGCGCACCGATCGACTTGCACGCGTAAGTTAATTCGTCTTTCACGAGTACATATTTAAAAATAAAAGCTAATTGTGACTGTCATGGATTTCTAACATTGGGCATAAAGTTAGTGACGAATGGACGCACAACGCAGGGAATAAACTGCACTGATTTGTCCGCACCTCGCTTAATTATTTAAGGCCGACGCTTTATTATAGGAGGCTCAGTTTGTAGTGGGGTGTGTGTGTGTGTGTGTGTGTGTGTGTGTGTGTGTTTCTACGTCACGGTGCTCGGACTGTTCCTCGTTAAGTGGAATCGATTGTCGTTGTCGGTTGTTGTCGGTACGCGGCGCGCTCGGATCTCCAGGAGGCGTCTGGAATTAGGGGTTCAAGCACGAAGTGTCTGCGAGCCTCTTGTTTTTGCTCAGATTTTCTTATTATTATTAATAGTTTTAAAAATGATTATTAATATTATAATAATTATTATATACTGTATATATTTTATCATGATTTTTCTGGGTTGGGAAGCCAAGACCGTTAAGTCCTACAGACACCAAACTTGGAAGGTAGGTGCAGCTGGTGTGCATCTTTGCCAATCTGAAAAATTACACAGGTTGGCCTTTAATTGGCGCTATAGTGCGACAAAACATGTGTAGGCTTCTAACCTCAACCCCAAAAAAATGTCCAGCCCACACACCTTTTTCCCAACCCCCCCCCCAAATAAACACTATTGCAATTTACATATTTTTGCATAAACTACGTGTTTTTTTTTTTTATAGTTATCAAAATTTGAAAAACCTACTTTCACAAACTAGTCCTAGGTTTTACAGACAAACCCCCATGCTCTCGGAAGCAAAAAATTCTGCAGAGCGTGCTTTGCTACGATTTTTCCTCTGCTTATTATTATTTTTATTTTTATATTTTCTTATTATGATTTTTTTGGGGGGTAAAACATGTTAAGCAGCCTGAAGACCGTAAGTCCTACAGACACCAAACTTGGAGGGTAGGTGCAGCTGCTGTGCATCTTCGCCGATAACCAAAATGATACTAATTGGCCTATAATTGGTGCTATGGTGTGACAAAACGCATTTAGCTTCAAACTTCTATCCAAAAATTTGCTCAGACTCCAAACAAACTTTTTTTTGTAATTTGGACCCATCAGCTATGTGTTTTTATGATAATTATCAAAATTTGTAAAAACAAGTCCTAGGTTTTCCAGGCAAACCCCATGTGCTCGGAATCAAAATCTCAGCGTGCTCTGCTAAGATTTTGTTCTCTGCTTATTATTATTATTTTTATTATTATATATTTTATTATGATTTTTTTGGTAAAACTTGTTAAGCAGCCAAGACCGTAAGTCTTACAGACACCAAACTTGGAGGGTAGGTGCAGCTGCTGTGCATCGTCGCCGATGACAAAAATGACACTAATTGGCCTATAATTGGCGCTATGGTGTGACAAAACGCATTTAGGCTTCTAACTTTGACCCCCAAATTTTTTCAGACTCCACACCTTTCTTCCCAGGATCCAAACAAACATTTTTGCAATTTCTACCCATCAGCTACGTGTTTTTTTTTTTGATAGTTATCAAAATTTGTAAAATCATGTGACCCAATGTGCTCGGAATCAAAAAATTCCGCAGAATGTACTCTTCTATGATTTTTTTTTCCTCTGCTTATTATTATTATTTTTATTATTATATATATTTTTATTATGATTTTTTTTTGGTAAAACATGTTAAGCAGCCAAGACCGTAAGTCCTACAGACCTCAAACTTGGAGGGTTGGTGCAGCTGCTGTGCATCTTCGCCGATAACCAAAATGACACTAATTGGCCTATAATAAGCGCTATGGTGTGACAAAACGTGTTTAGGCTTCTAACTTCTACTAAAAAAAAATTTCTGACTACGCACCTTTTTTTCCCCCAGACTCCCAACAAACTGTTTTTGCAGTTTGGACCCATCAGCTACGGCCACAAAATTAGGAATAATAAAAAAACTTTTGCATACTAGTCCTTAGTTTCCAGTCAAAAATATCTGCAGAGTGCTCTTCAATAATTATCCAAAAACGTTGGACTTTTCCATTAAGGCTGCTACATACAAATAATTCATATGTCATAATTCTAATTAATTCATAGTCTCCATGGAGACGGGTTGGCTAGTTTTCTATGCTATTGTTATGACCCTTGTTTTATACTGCATTTATTTGCTAAACCGTAAAGGTGTTTAAACCACAAGTAAACTATTGAAACGCACACATCAGTTATTTTAATTAAAATTCATTGCAGAAACAAAAATGATGTGGTTTGAATAGCAGCTACAATGAAATGATTGCATCATTATAGCATCAGTTTTAATTTTACATAATTTCCTGAAAATGAGTGAAGCCAGTGACCCAGTCTATTATTACAGATACCCGCCATGATACCAGAGACACACGCTGTAAGGCCATCATTTAAATCAGACCTTAAAAAATGTAGTTTTTAACATTGTAAATGAATCAGAATCAGATTTATTTGGCCATGTATGTTACACACAAGGAATTTGCTTACGGATAGATGGTTCAGACTTCTTCATTGTCATGGTGCAAATCTATGACCATGTGAAAGATTTTCATTACAGTCTTTATTATGGTATGTATAGCAAACCTCATGTGGATTGCACTGTATTCAGTCAATATAACCATGTGTTCTGTAAAAGCCTTGAATATGGACAGTCCTTATATTCTAGCTTCTTGTTGTTCAGATCTAGGTTGGTTTTGATGATTTTTAGGAGCGTGTTTGACTTTATGTGGCATTGAGGATTGTATATTTAGGAGCAGCACATTTTAAGACAATTTTTGAGAAACATGACCAAGTTAATGGCATTTTTTTGTTTACCTGTAAGCTTGCGGTCATCATTCTTCACTTAAAATGAGTCGTTTAGAGCAGAATGTCGGATGGGTTCCGAGTCATCCGATATAAATGTAGCATTTTGAGGTGATCAGTCAGAACACGGGGAGATGGATCCTTCACAAACGCTCATTTTAACGTCATTGTTAAACATTGTCCTTCAAAGCATTTAACTGAAATGACTGGAACACTTATAAAGCATGTTTAAATCTCATGTACAGATTAATGATCAGAGTGAAATCATGACCTTCATGTTTGGTTTCCTTTGCAATCAATTTTTCATTTATTCATTATCTTCCGCTTATTCCTTTATGAGGGTCGCGATGAGGTACCCCATGCCCATCCAGGGGAGAACGTCTCGGGCGCTGGGCAGATACACCCAGAACAGGGCGCCAATCCATCACTGGG